>RJWJ010042055.1:0-13223 GCA_004363605.1 Indri indri | reverse complement strand
ACATCAGAAGCAAATATTAAAGGTGCTAATTCCAGAAGGGAAAGAGCATAGTTTTTATTTCTGTAGGAAGAGAAATAAAAGGCCATTTTGTTTTGCCAATCTTCACTATAACTGATACAACAGAAATGTTGACTTTTGTTCAAAGGGGTACTCTTGCTTTTTTTTTTTTTTTTTTTGAATCCGCAATTGAGAGGAGGTTTACTGAAAATTCAGGTGATATGTGGTGGCCATAGTCATGGATATTGATTTTGGCCAGTATTTCTCAACACTGTGTGCACAGGAGAATTTTCTGGGAAGCTTTTAGGCTGTCAATGCTGGATCTTCACACCCAGAAATTCTGCCGCAATAGATTCTAATGCCTAGAGGCTATTATTTCTTTTTGTTTTTCCTTCATAGAGCAAAATAGTTTCTTAATAATTTTTTTTTTTTTTTTACATTTTGACAAAGAAGCTTAAATTTGCCATATTTTAAACAGATACTTCCAGTTCATACATTGTATCCTCACACAGAGGCCAGACAGCAAAAGCTTAAACATTCGTTGAGGATAAGAACAAAATGTTAAGAACAGGAATGAAAACAAGTATTAGGTAAGTCAACGTTCATTTTTCACCTCCATCAAAAGAGAAAAACAAGAACCTCTTTGTTTGTATTTTGAGAAGAGACTGTTCCTCTGCAGTAATGATGATGGTTTCTTACTCAGTATAAACAGTGGGGAAAATATCCAAGCCTGAATCTGATTTTTCTTTGACAAGTCCTGTCACTTAAAAATGAGCCTTCCTTGGATCCCTTAGAGACAACACGTCCTGCCAGCCACTGTTGGATCAAGGTGGCCGTTTCTATTTTTAGGTCTTCCTCAGGCTTCCCCTGGGGCCTGTCCCTGGAGGCCAGAGGTGAGCCCCAGGTCTCTGAGGGTTGAGAGGCATGGGCCACGGGGTCAGCCTGAGAGGGCAACAGGGAACAGAAAATTCCTGAAAGCAGAAGGGGACATTTTCTCTCCCTCACTGCTGATTCCAAGGAGCCCATGTTTCTTGTTCACGATTTCTCCTTTTCAGGCAGGCAGAACTCAGACAGATGATAGGAGGACATAGCCCATCAGTGGCATCTCACCCTGGGCAAGTCTCACCCTGGGCAAGTCTCCCCCGAAGTACAGGCAGGAGGACCTGCAGGGGACACAGGCATCCAGGGACTGGGCTCTAGGTGGGCTGCTCTAGAGGCAGTTCAGGGCCAGACACCACAGCAGAAGCACAGTTATGACCTGGAGAAAAACCGTTTCTGAACTGGTTAAAAAAAGGCAGGGAGCGAGGGGGAAGACAGCTAGAGGCCAAGTTCCCGGTAGCTGGGCTGGCTTTGTTGCACATTGCTTTGGGTCAAGGCTGGACTTGGAAACTGGGAAGTTGGCCAAGCCTTGTAGGTGGGGACAGTGGCTTCTGCTTGGAGGAAGGGGCCTGAGGAGGAAAAAAAGGTAGCAGTGGTGGGGTTACACAGACAGGGAACCAGGAGTCTGACATCCACTATCTTCCTGGGCACCAGGCTCGAACCCCCATTGCCTGGCTGGGGCAGCCCCTCTGCTCCAAGCCTGTCCTCATCACCTGCCACCTGGACTCTTCCAGAGGGGTCTCCAGCTTTGCACCCCCTGGCTCCCATCTCTAATCCAGCACCATCTAACACAAAGGTAATTTTAAATTTTCTGGTAGTCACATTAAATGAAAAATAAAACAGGCACAATCAATTTTAATTATATATTTTATTTAACATAATGGGTCTAGAATACTATCATTTCAATATGTAATCAATCTAAAAATTATTGGTGAGATATTTTACATTCCTTTCTCTTTGTTTTTATACTGTCTTCAAAACCCCATGTGTGTTTTATAGTTGGAGCACATCTCAATTTGGACCCACCATGTGTCAAATGTGCCGTGGCCACATGTGGCTGGTGGCTGCCCTATTGGACAGCACAGGGCCAGTCAGTCACAAAAATGAGCTTTCACCCATACAAAACTGGTCTTTTGATTTCTTTCTTAACACATTAAAAATATTTGCATACCCTTTGGCACACTAATTCCAAGAATCCATTCTTTAGAAATATTTACATAAATGTAAAAAGAATTATGGACAAAAACATTCATTGTAGTTCCTACTGGTGAAAGAGTCTGGACTCTGAAGTCGAACTGCCTGAGTGTAAAATGTGGCCCTGCTACTTTAATAGTTTCATGACCTTGAGTAAATTATTAAACCCTTATCCTCCATTTCCTCACCTAAAATAGACCTGCAACAGTAGGCTAATTTACAAAGATTAAATGAAATAATCCACATAAAATGCTTCTCATAGTTCCTGGCCCCTAGTAGGTGCTCAATAAATCTTAGCTGCCATCGCTAACTGAAAAAGTGTTATAACTGAAATGTCCAGCAACAGAGAAATGATTTACTGAATTATGACACATTCCTATGGTCTAAGATACCTGAAAGCAGAGACTGTGTTTTGTTCCCTACGACATGACACATAGCATGTCTCGTATGTGGTGCACCCAGGAAGTATTTGAAGGATGAATGGCATGGACAGTCTTTAGAATGAATGAAGTGGCTCACAATGTGTTGATATGGAAAGATTCTAGAAAACTATGTATATATCATGATTCCGTTTTTGTAGTGGGTAAAAGATGCACTGTATGTGTAAAGAGAGTGTGTTTGATGATGGAAGGATACCAGGAGGCATACCAAACCGTTAGTGGTTCTGAATGGGTAGGCTTGTAACATTTCTTTGTAGTTATTTATATGCTTGTCGTGTCCCAGTTATCTGTCCAGGTCCGTTGGCTTGTCTAACTCATCCTTGTTTCTGCACTTATCTAGTACTTGTTTTTGGTGTGTTAGGGTTTAGCAAAATGTTGCAGCATTGAATTGCTAACCATTGCTTCTCCTCTTGCCCACCTCCACTCTACTCTACTATATTATATTAATAGTATATTAAACAGTACTTGTTCAAAATCATACAGCTACTTTTAAATATTCTCATTTTGGCTGGGCATAGTGCCTCATGCCTGTAGTCCCAGCACTTTGGGAGGCCAAAGTAGAGGATTGCTTGAGTCTAGTTATTCAAGACCAGCATGGGCAATATAGGGAAACCCTGTCTTTACAAGAAATGAAAAAAAATGGTACACACCTGTAGTACTAGCTACTCAGGAAGCTGAGGCAGGAGGATCACGAGCCCAAGAGTTCAAGGCTATGGTGAGCTATGTGGTTGTGCCATGGTACTCCAGCCTGGGTGACAAAGCGAGACCTTGTCTCTATCAAAAAAAATTTGTTTAAGTCTAAGTTCCAAAACATTATATTATTAAATATACTATCTGACTTGTCTATTGCACACCCCTTGAGACCTAATGAACAGAAATCCTTAGTAGGTAGGAAGAAAATATTAACTAAAGGAAAGATTTGAACCATAAAAATGCCGCAGGAATCCAGCACTGTTTGAAGCCTGCCGTCTCCCAGAGGGTGACTGTTCAGAAAGACGGGAGAGAAAGACCAGCCACTCTCCTCTGCAGACATCTGCCAAGGGTTTCTGTCTCAGTGGGTTATGGAAATGGTAGTAACTTGTGCAGAATTTTAATTTCTTGTCCCAGAAACTAAATATATTTATTTATATATCTATGTCACATTTATTTATTCATTCAATGATTGTTCAGAGGCCTCCAATATGTCAGCTATTCTGCTCGCCCTGGAGCCCTATTATAAAAACAAAGAAGGCAGGGTCCTGTTCTTAAGGATGAAAGTCTCTGTTTTCACTCTTCTTTTTCATCAGTTGAACACCAGTACCTAACAGCCTCCTTTTTTCAAATGTTTCTCCCAAGCCTAGCATAAACTTAACTCTAGACCATGGTGTAGAATTGTCACTGGAGTCCTGGGTGCTAGTCTTTTATTTTATTTCTTACCGACACGCACTCACTGCATGCTCGAATGCAAGTCCAGTCTCGTCTGTGTCTTGGCTCCTCCCCAGCTACAGGGGCATCTGCTTTCCCGCCAGTCTCTCAAGGGTATTGTGGGGTCGTCCGGGACAGCAGACTCTGAAAGGGCTTGAAGTGCACAGAGCCGGGTAGCAGCGTCACGCAGGACAGTCGCCCTGCCCCAGGTCACCATAATTTGAAGAGAATCTGGACATATGTCAGAGAAAATAAAAGCTATTTTTCTTTCTCAGTGGAAACACCTGCCTTTTGGGACTTCCACTTAAAATGCAAACATTTCCAACTAGGAGGTGATCGTGAACGAGTCCCTTCTCCTCTGTGAGGCGCAGTGTGTTCTCCTTCGAAATAAGCCAGGAGGACTAGATCGGTCATTTTCAAACTGTGCTCCAGAAAACCCTTCACTGCAAAGAGATTCTTCTACCCCCACATCTGAACCAGAGCAGCCATATATTTTTTCCCTTATTTTTACATATTTGGCTTCTATGTAAGGCCTTTTTTTTTTTTAAATAAAAAATCCTGCATTTAAAATGAAAAGGAAAAACAAAACCCTGCTAAATAATCTGTGACGTCGTTCTGGCTGTGGCCTTCATATTTGCACACTGAGGACCCACGTGCTCTCTGCGTAACGTGTGGGCGTTACGTGCTGGGCCTTCACCGGGGCCGCTAGGGTCAGAATTCCTTTGCAGGGGAAATTGGCAATGAGTTATAACCTGCTTGACTTTTAAGTGCGTACTCAGAGATGACCGTTTTTCATGGCAGAACACAGAGAAAAAATTTAAAAACCCGTCCAGGGAAAACCTCTTCCCAACGCTGGAATGTTGTTGGACGCGGGTGTGACCTGGGGTCTGGCCGCGGGGGAGAGGAGGCCGCCGTGGGAACAGCACCACCTCGTGGCCACTTTCTGGAGCAGAGACCGGCTGCTCCCAGGGCTAAGGGTGGGCCCCCAGGTGCTCGCGCTCACGGAACTGGGGACTTTGAGACCGGAGCCCAGGTCCATCCATGCCTGGCAGCAAGCCGAGCTGCCTGACTCAGGAGCCCTTCTCCGAAAGCCACCACACTGCTAAAGCCGTGAAGGCCACCAGGCCAGGTGTGTAGCTGTGGCGGGTAGGACAGTGTCTGTGTCTGGAAGGGGAGGGCAGAGCCTGAGAAGAGACGGGACAAATGTCACAATGGACGTGGCTGAGGCCACGCTGGGAACCGGGCAAACCAGGAAGCATGAAAAGGGAGGGGAGGAGGGTGGTGTCTCTCTGCCTGGAAACTCAGGACACGCGAGACAGAGGGGACCCTTCCTGTCCCCTCACCCTGACCCTAACCTGGGGGCCCAAATGAGCCCTTCTGCTCCCCACCTCTCGGCCACACCACCCATCCCGCTGTAGGTCCCGCTGCAGGGCTGCTGGGAAGATGAAACGAGATGGACAAGACGTAGCACAGTGTCTGGCACAGGGAAGCCCTCAAACGTCCCTGTGTCTGTCCCGCCGCCCTACTCTGTGGACTAGTCACTGGGGCAACAGCGGCGAACCCAGCAGGGCCACTGCCGAGACTCAGCGCCCGGTGCAGTCCGTCTCATGTAAATACGACGTGAGCCACTTATTTGATTGCCAATTGTCTAGAGGCACATTAAAAGAAGTAAAAAGAAACAGATTAAATTAATGTTTATAATATATTTTATTTAACCTAATATCTTATCATTTTAATGTAATTAAAATAAATTCAGTCATGACATATCTTATATTCCTTTTTTCTCTGTACTAAGTCTTGAAGTTCTGTGTGTAATTTCACTTACGGCACATCTCAAGTTTGCCTGCCACATTTCAAGTGCTCAGTAGGCGCAGGTGGCTAGCGGCTGCCGCACTGGACAGCACAGGCCTGGGGCCGGGAGAGGAGCTCTCTCACATACACGCACGCACACTCATGCATACGCACGCATGCACACGCACACACACACACATCAGTAAGTGGTAAGTTCTATACGAGGTATGGTTCTTTGATGGGAGATTCTAACTTGGACCAGCAAGGGTGAAAAAGGCTTCCTGGAGGAGGTGGCATTTACACCAGGCTTGGTGGCTGTGTGAGATTTGAACAGCGAAGCAACGAGGAAAGGTTGGAGGGTGGGAGAGGCCTGGGCGCGTTCACACACCTTCCAGTCAACTAGCGCTCAAGCCAGACCCTGCCCGCCAACTGCATCTGGACCATCTGAGAGCTGAGAGTGGTTTTTACATTTTTAAATGGTTGAAGAAAAATGAAAAGAAGAAAGATAATATTTCTTGACACGTGCAAATTATGTGCTACTCAAATTCCAGTGTGCGTAAACAAGTTTTATGGGAACGCACCTTCTCCTGTTTGCTCATGCGTGGTCTACGGCTGCCCGAGCACCACCATGGCGGAGTAGAGCGGTTGGGACAGAGACCACGAAGGTGGGGGGCCGGAGGAGGAGGGCTGGGGCGAGGCTGCTGAGGGCCAGGCCTTGCGTGCCAAGGTGAAGGTGGGCACCGTGACAGCCGCGGAAGGCTTGTAGGCGGGGGAGGGAAGTGTCGGGTGCTTTAGGAAGGTGGCAGGAGTGACAGAGGGCCTGAGGGGTGAGACCGGAGGTGGAAGCCAGGTTATGATTCGGGGCAGGCGGCAGCCATGGGAACAGAGGTGGGGACACTCAGAACAGAGCAGGGCAGGGAGGAGCCCATGGTCACCAGAAGGTTGAAGTGAGGGTGACTGCTAGGGTCTGAACGTTCGTGTCCCCCCAAATCTATTTATTGAGTCCCTAACTCCCAATGTGATGGTATTAGGAGGCGGGCCTTTGGGAGGCGATTAGTTTAGATGAGGTCACCAGGGTGGGGCTCCCATGATGGGATCAGTGGTTTTATAAGAAGAGGACAAGACCGGAGTCTCCCTCCCCCTCTTCCCCTTCTCCCCTCTCCCCTGTCTCCTTTGCCCCTTCCCTCTCCCCGCATATGAGGTTGCAGCAAGAAGGCACTGCGTGCAAGCCAGGAAGAGAGCCCTCGCCAGAACCTTGATCTCAGACTTCCAGCCTCCAGAACTGTGAGAAAATAAATTTTTGTTGTTCAAGCCTGTGGTCCCCATTACCTGGTCCCTGTTAGGAACCAGGCTGCACAGCAGGAGGCAAGCAGCTGTGGAGTGAGGGAAGCTTCATCTGTGTTTACGGCCGCTCCCCATCGCTCGCGTCACCGCCCGAGCTCCGCCTCCTGTCAGATCAGAGGCGGCATTAGATTCTGCATTATGGTGAGTTGTATAATTATTTCGTTATATATCACAATGTAATAATAATAGAAATAAAGTGCACAATAAATGTAATGTGCTTGAATCCTCCCGAAACACCCCCCGCCTCCCCCCCCCCACACACACACTGGTCCATGGAAAAAATCGTCTTCCATGAAACAGTCCCAGGTGCCAAAAAGGTTGGGGACTGCTGGTTTAGGCCACCCAGTCTGTGGTATCTTGTTAGAGGAGCCCAAGCTGACCAAGACAGTGACTGGTGGGCTCTTTTCTAGAATTCAGACCTTAAACTCATCCCGTCATGGTACAGCTGAGGAAACCAAGGCTGAAAGAGGAGAAGTGGCTTGCTCGGGTCACCGCAGCCAGTGGCACGTGAGCCTGGAAGCCTGGTCTCCCGCCCCTGGGGGGTGACTTGCTGTCTCAGGGGCTCTGCTCAGGCAGGTGTCATGGGGTGGGCGCGGGAGCCCGAGCCCCCCAGTGTGAGGAGGCCGCTGAGGCTTTCCAAGGAGATCTGGATCTCCATCTCTCTCTGTCACCAAGTCACCAACGTACCATGTGGCCTTGAGGAAGCCCCTTTCTACTGTGAGTTTTGTTTTCCTTTTTTGTGAAATATGGGGGGACTGCTGACCTCCAGGAGGGAAGGTTTATAGTCACGGAACAAGGCCTAACCCTGCCTGTCCCGCCCTGTCTCTTCGTTGTGCTGGCAAGAGGCTGGCAGAGGTGTGCCCTGTGAGAGCTCCCGATGCCCCAGCCATGCTTCGTGGGAGGGACTTATGTCCCTGTTGGCTGGGCCGTGTTTCCCCATCCTTGCTGGGTGAGGGTTGCCAGAGAAGTCTGCCTTGTTTACCCAAAGATGCTAGAACTAAGATGCTGCTGACTTTGCAGCTTCCAGGAAGCTATGCCGGGGCTCACTGGGGACTCTTCCCTCTTTCCTGGGCCTAGGAATACCTTGGGAAGGAACTCGTAGGGGGCTCCTTTGACTTTTGGAGATACAGCTCTGGGCTTTCCAAGAGCCCCCTGACAGAAGGCCTCCCTCGTGCTGTAGAGAGATTGTATAAGGCTGAAATCTCATCAAGAGACCCCCCACCCCATAAGCCTCAGTGGCCCAGACACATATCTAACCCTCCCTGAGGACCCTGCTCCACCCAGCTCTCCCATGGAGAGAACCCCTCTTAACAGGTGTGTGCCACTGGAGCCCAGCTGGACAGCCCACACTCGCACACCCCCTGGGCAGGGGGACATTTACCCAAGCACAGATGTCTCCACACCTCACTCTCTTCCTATCTCCTGCTCAAGCTGGAGTTGATGGAGACCATCGGTCTACCAGTTTACCAATGGGGAAACTGAGGCCCAGAGAGAGGAGGAGTGTCACCAGGTCCTGAAGCGAGTCTCTGTCCCCCATGCTGGGTCTCTCCCCTCCCTGCACCCCCCAAACTGTGCAGCCCATGCCCACCTGCCCCAGGTCTGTCATGGTGGCCGTGGATGACAGCACCCAGGCTCAGAAGCCCCCGATTTGGCCCTGGGGGCTTCTGGACAGGGTGGGGTTGCAGGAAGGAAGTTCCAGGGCAAGCAGGATGTTGCCACCTCTTCAGCCTCAGCCTGGCTGCTTCACCTCCCCGGCCCTCTCCACATGTATTCTCCACTCCTGGGCCACCTGGGCCACTTTAATTCCCCAGCAGCCACCCTCCTCCTCGCTCTCTGGGCTTTCCCTGCCGACCCCTCCTCTGCAAAGTCCTTTCCTTCCTCCTCTCTCCACGTGGCCAGCTCTTCCCGTCCTCAGAGCAGCCTCCACCTCACGCCCCTCACTTCCCTCACCTGCTCCCGGGCACCGGGCACCTCTGGAAGGGCCACCGCTGACCCGTGCTGTCTGGCTTCTCCCTGCAAGTCCAGGGCCTGGCACGATGAACATGTGGGGGGTGCACAGGGGGCCAGGACCCCCAGGGATGCTCCCATTCCAAATTCAGCGCTTAAGCCGCCTCCCCTGCTGGGAAAGGAGCTGCCCCCACTGCGGTGACTTGGCTGGAGGCCTCTCCCAGGGCCAAGTCCGCGCCTCCTCCCAGCAAACTCGTATGCACTGGCATTCTGCAAGATTCCCAGGAGGGGGCGCCAAAGTGCTGCCAAGAAGATCAGCAACCAGGGTCCTGCTCTCCAACAGTGGTGGGCTGTGGGCGCCTGGAAGGTGAAGGCTGGGGATGCTCCACCTATCCCTGCTGCCCTGTGCTTGGTCGGGGCTGGGTGCCTGGGCCAGGCACCAGCTGGGTGTGGGATGGGGGAAAGGTCCCGTGCATCTCCCATGCTGGGATTTCTCACGATCCTGATGACGTTGGGGTTCCAGGCTGAGAGGCTGGGAGCTGGCAGGAACCTTGCCCATCATAAAAAGCTGGTGTGCCCGGAACGGTTATTGAGTCATTGATTCTCTAACCCCCAGGGAGGCTGGGTGGGGCCAGGAGGGCAGGACCCCTGGAGCCAGTTGCTCCCAGCAGCAAGCAGCCTCACTACTGGCCAGTCACGGAGGCAGCCTCATTATTACACAATTATTATCATTTTCTATGTTGGCTTGACATGAACGTGGTTGGGAAGAACTGTCCAATATGGCAGCCACTAGCCAAATGTATCTACACTACAGTATTTAAATTTAAATTCATAAAGACGAAATAAAATTTAAAATCCAGTTCCTTAGTTACAGTAGCCTCATGTCAGATACTCAGTGGCCACACATGGCTAGCGGGTACCATATCAGACAGCACAGAAATAAACATTTCCATCATCAAAAGTTCTGCTGGACAGTGCTAACGTAGAGCTTTCTCTGATCTCTTGAGGATAGGGTATGCTTTAAAATTCCAGAAAGTTCTTGATTCTCAGCACACTGCATTCCACAGATGTGGTAGTTGCAAGGTTATGAGAGATGGAATCAGACCCATGGTTAAAACCCGACTTTGCTGTTTACAAGGAAAGTATCTTGTGTCTTGGGCTCCCCAGGGCTGACTGTGGGGCTTTGAGCATCTGCTGATTTTAGTATCTTTGTGTATCCTGGGACCAATCCCCCATGAATACCGAGGGATGACTCTACTTTTGTGGCCTCGAAGAAGTCACTTAACCTCTCTTAGCCTCTGTTTTCTCATCTCTGAAACGGGGATAATGTTGCCCAGCCCCCACAGTTATTATTAGATGAGGCAGGGCAGATGAATCATGAAACACAGTGCCTGGCATGAGGTTCTGTGGCCTTACCGCCCCCACCCCAGCTTGTCTTCCTGCGTGCACTCACCCACAAGCCCTTATCACCCGGCTATACCGTGTCCAGACCTGTGTCAGTTTCCACAGTTTGTTCAAGGGGAGCACAGGGCTCAATTCTTGCCTAGAAGGAGATTGCAATCTAGGTGGGAAGATGAGATAAGGTCCATGAAGCAAGCTGACAACAATATGTAGGCAGTACTCAGCGCAGCATACCATCAGCAGGGCGGGAGCCCACGGGAAAGGCATTTTGTGGGAGGGGAGGTTCATTTATCTAAGACGGCCTCATGGTGGGGGTGAGATTAGAACTGGTCTTTTTTTATTTGAGACAGAGTCTCACTCTGTTGCCTGGGCTAGAGTGCGGTGGCATCAGCCTAGCTCACAGCAACCTCAAACTCCTGGGCTCAAGCAATCCTACTGTCTCAGCCTCCCGAGTAGCTGGGACTACAGGCATGTGCCACCATGCCCAGCTAATTTTATATATGTATATTTTTAGTTGTCCAGCTAATTTCTTTCTATTTTTAGTAGAGACGGGGTCTCACTCTTGCTCAGGCTGGTCTCGAACTCCTGAGTTCAAACGATCTGCCTGCCTCAGCCTCCCAGAGTGCTAGCATTACAGGCGTGAGCCACCCCGTCCGGCCTAGAACTGGTCTTAAAGGCAGCATAGGGCTGGACTGGCAGAGCCAATGGGGGAGAAGCGGCAGGGGGAATGGTGTTGGGGCAGAGGAACAGCATGAGCAAAGCAGGGCTCAGAGGTGGCCAGAGAGGGGCCTGAGCGACTCACAGAAGGGCAGTCCTGCCCACGTGTTCATGGAGGAGAGAAACCCAGAGGAACGTTTGCTAAGAAAATCACTCGGATCTTGGAAGCCAGGCTGGGTTGCTTGAGTTGGGTGAGGCAGGTGGTTGCTAGGCAGGTGGTCACCAGGCAGGTGGGGGCTTGAGCTGAGAAATAGGCAAGGCTCGGGGAAGACTGCGGGGCAGCACAGCAGGAGGGCTGTGTGGGAGATGCTAGGTCAGGGTGACTGTCAGCGAGAAGGGATACTGGAGGCCTTCCCAGGCAGCGCTTGGTACCATTTACAGAGAGCTGTTAACATACCCTGAGCTCGAATTGCTGGGTCCTGAGACAGTAACCAGAAACTGGACTCACTTGGCCTGCACAACAAGTCCACATAGAATGGGGAGGGAGCAGTGGGTGGGCACCGAGAAGAAACAGGGAAGAGGAAATGCATGTCACAATACATCAAGATCTGAGCCCCAGCACCCAGAGCAGTTAAGAAAAAGAACAGGATGCGGGCTGAGGCTGGAGGGTGCAGGGAGAGGAGGAGGGTGGTGTCTGCAGGGAGGACTGGGTGTCTGAGAAACAGGGCTGGGTGTCAAATCACACACACACCCTCACTCATTCATATGCACATGCCTATACACACAAACAAACGCAAGTAAAGCCCCTCAATTTACCGCTCATGCCAGTCATACCCAGAGACCCTTGAGGATACATTCACACACACACATCTGTGCGAAAGTGCAAGCATACACATGCACAGGCACATGTCAATAGGTGTGTGCGCCCATGTTCTTCCTCAACCCAGCCTCTCATTCCAGGCCTGGAGCGCAGGCTGGCGCTGGGATCGCAGCGATCAAGCCAGGAAGCGTCTGTTCTGCCCAGGCCCCGAGTCCATTTCTGTCGAAGGCTTCTCCAGGCTTTGCTTGTAAACACTATTTTGGAAAGCAACTTCTCCATTTTCAAATAAAACGTTGGGACGTGCGGTATTGGATTTCCTCGATCTGACGTTGACCTAGAAAAATGTGCTGGCAGGAACAGAAAATGTGATGCCCCACTGTGCCGGCAGCACAAGCGAGTTTCACTTTTCTTGGCTTCGATTGCAAAGGTTAAGATGCAAGTGAGAGGGGCGATACCTGCTCCCTGCCCTAGCAGCGCTCTCCCCGCAGAGCTGGGGGGGCAGCTGAGGACCATTCTGGGGGCTTCCCACAGGCCTATGTGCTCACGGCCTTAGGGGCTCTGGGGGGCAACTTGTCACGGGGCTGGTGGCTGAGGCCAGCATCCAGAGAGCAGGCAGCTCCAGGATGTGCAAAATGTGGAGCTGGCTCAGCTCTGGGGGGACCCCATAGTCATCACCAGGGAAATGGGCAATGTGACTAGAGCTCTGGGTGAGGTTAGAAGCCAGTTCCTGTCCCTTGGAGGAGGACAGGCTTCCAGGAGGCAGAGCTGCGAGGCGACGCTCCGGTGCCGGTCATGGCCTGCTGCTGGCTGCCTCCAGGGGCCTGAGCACTAGTTGCAAGGGGCGGGGGGCAGAACCAAGGAGCAGGTCAGGGGCAGGAGCCCTGCACCGCTGTGGGAACTCAGGCATCTTCAGACTCCTTGGGGGCACTGGGTCCTGGTCTAATTGGCAGCAAAGGAGGCTCAAAAGCAATACACAACCCATTGCCCCTTCTGAGCCACAGAAGCTCTCAGAATCTCTCAGCTGAGCCAGTGACTTAATGCTGCGCCTGTTGAGACCAGGGTTCACATTCCACCCTCCTCCCTCATGGCCTCTCTGAGGATGAAATGAGATCAGAAATGGGCCATGCTCAGCCAGGGCCAGATACACAATAGGTGGGCGCAATAAGTGAGATCGAATCCCAGCTCCACACTCATTAGCCGTGTGGCCTCGGCTAGGCTACTCATCTGTGCCTTAATTTCCTCATCTGTAGAAGGCAGATGATAAGAAAATATACCAAATAGAACCACTGGGGATTAAATAGTTAATCTATGTAAAGCACTTTGAGAAGTGCCTGGCACTTAATAAGCAT
>RJWJ010042054.1:0-13194 GCA_004363605.1 Indri indri | reverse complement strand
TAAAACCTTGATTACTTAGAGTTTAAATGAAACCAAAATTTTTGTTTTCCAGGATATCATAGATAAGATTCATGATAATAAGTTCAATAGTTAGATACTTTTATTTGGGAGAAATAATCTTTATTTAGCCTTGATAAAAACCTTAAAGTGTTTAAGTCCAGTTTATTTATATATATTCCTTCAGAGAAGATATCTTTTTAAAATTTTTTTTACAGAGAGGTTTATTTTTTTACATATTTATTTTTTTTAATTTTTTTTATTTCAGGAAATTATGGGGGTACAAACATTTTGGTTACATGTTATGACTTTGCCACATCCCATATCTTTTTAATGGCCTCTTAATGGTAAACTCTCAGCACTTACAGGGAAAAAATGTAGTCTGTGATCACCCTGATTTTCACAGAAACCTGTCTTACTCTTAATGAGGCAAGTAAGATATCAGAGAAGAAATATCTTTCCAGGTATGAATGGGTTGTTTTAAAAATGGTATTATTTTTTTGGTTTCAGTTTTCAATTTTTGTCAACTTGATTTTAGGTTCAATTGGGAAGAAAATAGAGGTAGAGATAATAATAATCCAATAAACACTAGAGTATGAGGAGATTACTAATTACTGTACCATTGAATTCATTAGCTTACTCAACATGTATTTATCAAGAACCTAGTTTTGCCAGGTATTTGGATAGAAGCTGGGGTGAGGAAGTGAACAAGTTAGAGAAGTTACCACTTGCCTGGGTCTTATGTTCAGTAGCATGAAACACAATGTAAATTTATTTATTACTTTAGAAATAAGTGTCTAAGGTAAGTTTATACAGTGATACTTTCCATGGAGATTGACAGGATGGTAAACTGCGTGTGACTCTGTGTGTGTGTGTGTGTGTGTGTGCGCGCGCGCGTGTGAAAGCCTCTTTGAGGAGATGACAATTGAACTGAGACTTGAAAGATGAAAACAAGACATAACTCTCTGCTTCTGCAGAGAGTTAAGCAAATCACTTGGTTTCTCAGTTTACTTGGTCCTATAGTTTGCATGTGTTGCACTGGGGAAACTTAATCCCCAGTGCAACAGTGTTGGGAGATGGGGCCCAGTGAGAACTGGTTATTAGGCTATGAGGGCGGAATGAATGGATCCATGCTATTATCCCAGGAGTGGGTTTATTATAAAAGAGTAAGTCTTGTCCCCTTCTCTCCTTCTCCCTCTTCCTCTCTCTCACTCTCACTCTCTTCCTCTCTTGCTTTCTACCATGGGATTATGCAACAAGAAGGCCCACAGCAGATGCCTGCACTTTGATATTGGACTTCCCAGCCTCCAGAACTGTGAAAAATAATTTTTTTTCCTTTATAAATAACCAAGTTTCCAGTATTCTGTTATAGCAGCACAAAACCACTAAGACACTTGGCTAAGTAATTGCCTTGCACTCAAAGACTTTTAGAGACCTTTCATTCCTCCTTCACTAAAATTATATGTTTCCTCAATGTTCTCACAAGGATATTTGAGTTTAAAATAAGAACCAAATCTAACTACAGGGAACCTTTCTTTAAACCACGGAAGTCGAGCTGCTGCCTCGCTGTACCCTGCCCACATAATAACGGATGCACATAAACCATCCCTATCTTGGTTTGTAGTGGGAGAAACAGGATCCAGGATGGATTATGTTAATGCACTGTCTGCCTTGGTTCGAAACCCAGATTGTAACTCTAGTCAGTCTAGCTTTGTACCATAAACCTTGGGAGAGGTTGAAAAAGAGAAAGGAAGATGAAGAAATCAATCAATCAATAATTAATTAATCAGTAGGCAAATGTGGATAGATTTCCTACTGCATGCCAGACACAGTAGTTGAGCTTTAGAACTGAAGTCTTACGGTGCTTATAGACCAGAAAAATCTCTATCACTGGAAGTGGCTATGATTCTTCCTATTTTTATGACCACTGGAAAAGGAGAAGTGAATGTGAGAATATGCATACTGTAATAAAGTTAATTTAGTCCTTTGCAGTTGTATGTCCCCCCTCAATGAGTGTGCACACATGGCACTTACATACACATGTGAGAATTAGATCTACTTTTCCTGCATTTCATCTCCTTAGGCATAGTGGTACACTAAACACTTCTCCTGCTAGTGCCTAATTGCTATGTTTTCAGGAATTTTGCAAGGAGTTTAACATCACATTGATGGGTTGAAGTGGAAACAGTGGGATTATTTACATCATGGAAATCCACAGATGGTAGAAATCAGGGCTATCCTCCAGAGAGCCAGTTGTTAAACTTTACCAGCACACCACTAGATTCTAAGCATCAGGAAGGATCTCTCCTTCCTCTTTCCTTCAGGACTGGTAGTACTTACAGCATGAAGTAGCACAAATAAGCAGAATCTGGGGAGTGGTTACTCCCTGTGTCAGAGTTCAGTTTAGATAGAGAAATGAGTTTGGGAAAAGGGCAGATACTTTCCGCTTTGCACTAAGGCACCAGTGTCTTCAAGAGTTTCTGAGAGAAGCTAGGCCCCAAGAGAAGACAGGCTTTCCAGAGTGGCTGACCCTCCCGGGCTGGCCTCTGGCTGATTTCCTAGGCCACTGATTCATGCTCAGAACTCTCACTGGTATGTGGGGGAATCTAGTTGGCAGAACAGATGCTAAATGTAGGGCAGAAACCCAGAGGGTGCATCACTATCCTGCTGATGCTGTGTCCTCAGCTCAGAACTGTTTTCATGCATTTTCACACACCGGGTGTGTAAGACAACATGTGTCCTGCACCCCAGTTTGATGGAGGTTTTCAAAAAATGTGCTATTGGATTGATGGCTTCTCTACCTTAATTCCTTAAGGAGTTTTACTTAGCTATAGTGACATTTTAATCCTACTCCTAGAATTCTGTCCGAAATGACATTTTGAATCTTTTTTTTCCTCATCCTTGTTTTCTATAATAACATTTAACATCAGTTCTATTAATATATTTCCCAGTCTAAGAACTGATTTGTGCTTCGTTTTCTTTTCCATATCCTTCTAGTGTGGATTGTTTTGGGAGTTGAGGGAAATGGAATGTGTTCCTGACGTCAGCACTTTTCCAAGATGTGACTTTGGGGAAATAATTGAATCCTGCTGTTTGTGAAATGGGTGTCAAGATTTCTTTTCCATGGACCTCTGGAGGAAATTGTGTAAATAAGTGAGACCATGTGAAGTGTTTTGTGCTTCCTAAGGAATAGAATGCATACGTGGAAATATAGGAATGGCATTTCTGAGGTTCATGCAAAGCCTGTTTCTCCTTCATGGTTCCTCCTCTACTTATATATTCCAATGCATCTTGCTGCCTCTCTTGAGCACTCTTATGTTAGGCCATTGGCTGCTCTTACGCTGCCACTCAGTGTTGATTCAACATTAAATCTATTGACCTTGTTAAAGTACAATATTGTAGTAAAATTATCACAACTCATCCTTGAAATGACCTCCTTGTATTGAGACATGGGTTCCTAACATCTCTCTCTCTCTCTCTCTCTCTCTCTCTCTCTCTCTGTCACCCTGACCTCAAACTCTTCACTCCCAACCCAATATGCTTTTAAACAGGTCTCTTTTAAGCCTCATCAAAACTGAGCTGTGTGGGATTTTTATTTACCTCCTGCATTAGCTTCTGATGCATCTGCGTCACTGCTTCAGCAACTGAAACATGGAATGCACTCTTTTTGATGTCTCACCAATGACATTAAAGAGGGAGGAAAAAAATAACAAAAGAGGCTGAAGAACGAACTGGAATGAGCAGCACCTGGGATAGTGTTGATGTGTTGCACAACCTTTCTTGCTTGTTGACAAGTTTAAGTGGAAATCTCAAGTTGCTTTTCTCAGTAAATGTCCATGTTGTTGCTTGCCAGTCTTAACATGGCCTGTTTGGTCTCTCTTGACTCTCATTACTTTGTGAATGCCTTTTGTACCCATTATTTTGCCAACTTTTACTAAATATGAAAAATAAAATTCGTTAACAACCAGGAACTGCAGTAGATGGATCCAGCCAAGCTGTGTTTGGTTACAAGGATTCAACTCCACCAGCCTTCTAACTTCTACCCCCCGACTTTCTCCCTATTTTTTAATTAGAGGGTCAAACCATGAAGCAGCTGCTTTCTTTTGGCCTCCTTCTTTAAGATTTTTACTTTCCTAATTTGAAGAGTTTATTAGGATGACTAACCATTAGTTTGGCCAGGGATTTTCCTGGACTTATTACTGAAAGTCCTACATCCTGGAAAACCCCTCAATCCTGGGCAAATGGAGATGATTAATTATCCTACCTCTAATTCATCAGTCGAGGAACATGAAAGGAATGACACATATTGTGCTGCATTAACTCTTTTAATTGAATTTAATCTTGTGTTTTTTGCCCAGGTGGCAAAAGAATTGCCCGTCAGCCAAATTCAGCCTCCAATCTACTTTGTACAGCCTGTGACCTAAGAAGGTTTTTATGTCATCAAAGAGTTGTTAAAAAAAAAAAAAAAAGATGAATAGATGAATATACAGAAACATACCATGTGGCCTACAAAGTTAAAAAGATTTACTTACTGGTTCTTTGTAGAACAACTTTGCTGGTGCAAGGATTAAATACTTCAGCCTTTGTAGCATAACAAGGTTTGGGATACACAACCAAAGTGCATTTTGCTAATGAAATGCAGGGGGAAAGAAGAGATTTTTAAGATTATTGAAAGGAGGTTCTAGGAATGCTTATTTACACTATTCACTGTTGATATTTTGTTTATTATTCTGGAGAAAAAGGCAAGCAGTTTATTTGGAGCATGAATGATACAGGATTTTGTAAAGAAATTTGCTTTTCATTCAAGTTAACTACAGTGACCAAAGTATAGTATCTGCACATAAGTGGCTAATAGTTTTCTAGTACACACTGGAAGATTTCCCAACTTCTATCTGCTACAGACTATTAGTCTAAATCAATAAACTTTTCCTGGTTAGGTGATAATATGTGTCCTACATTGGCCCAATCAGACCAAAGGAGAGGATCTATATTCCATGGACATTAACAAACACACACGTGCACCTGGAACCTGCACCTGTATGCAAGTTTAAACATTTAATAAGGGAGTTTATATCTCTATCTCTACATTGTCTGTGAAATAGGCTTCTTTTTTTCAGTTCAGACAGGGGGAAATTAAATTTTAGAAGTTGCAACCTGATGAGAGAGCTGACTTTCTGTTGCAACTTGTGGTCACACACAGTTTGCTTTGTAACCTTAACTTCAGGATAATTCTTATTGGATAAGATCATCTTTTTATTATCTATTTACATTGTTTAAGGGTAACTCTTTGATAATTATAATACAAAGCTGCCCTGTGTAATTTTCCCCTTATTAGCATAACAAGAGTACATACGAGCTGTTAGAACAATTAGAGAAGTTACTTGTCTGTGATATCTGTTTCATTTACATTCCCTCCAATGTAATATTTAAAAAAAAAAATACGCAAATTCCAGAAGTTCCCTATTGCTTTATTCTGAAACTAAGAACATTCTTTCAATTCTAATGGGAATGGTTTTCAACAATTAATTGTGAAGATTGATTTTGTTTATTGCTCTTTGAAATTTGAGGTACAGTTGGCCTATCCTCATTCTTTTTAGAATGTCCTTTGCCGATGCTCACATGTGGGCTTATTCCTAACAGTGATTAGTAACCAGGCTGCCAATGGGTGAGAAAGCTCTTTCTACTTCTCCATATTCTCCAGCTAAAACTTTTTTCCAAATTGAAAATGGTACAAGAACCTGGTCTAAGACAGAGGCCATTAATCAATGGTCAGTTGATTTCTAGTAAGTTCATAAACAGGCTTTAAGAACTATTTTGAAACTGTATGCAATGCATGTGTAGATTTCAGGGGAGGAGAACCCAAGCTTTGATAACATTCTAAGAGGGAGCCTTGCTTGCTAAATACAGATACAAAACCGTATGTTCTACAGATGGGTAAACTGAGGCATCAGTGGTTATGAGATCAATCATGATCATCTAACTAATTAGAAATCCAGTATAAGGTAAGACCAAAATGAAGGATAACCGACTTCCAGTCTGGGATTCTTATCACTTGAAAACATGTGTGTGTGTGTGTGTGTGTGTGTGTGAAGGGAGGGGAGGGTAAAATAGCTCTTGGACATATACTTCCCTCAACTCAATGTGAGTCTCTCTGTAGGGCAGGCTTTCCAGAAATGTGAATGATTTTCACACGTAGTTTGGAAAACTAGCCTTGTTCTTCCATATGCCCAAGCCTGGTATAAGACTGAGTTGGGCTCATTATTATAGTGAATATATTAACAGATGATGTCATAGCTTTAAATATTTAAATTTAAACCTACAAAATTTAAAATTTAGCTTAAAAATTAACCATCATTTAAGTTGCCATCTGTAGATAAGTTGAAACCTGTGCCAGTCCAATTAGCAATCAGGAATATGCTAATTGCTTTTGGCATATGAATGTGGAAAACTTCTCTGGAGTAAAATAATGCCAAGATGTGCATTTTTGAGTCTTTGTTCTTTCAAATTGACAGTGTTAATATTCTAATAATATAGTACTTGGCATTCTGTTGAGGCTTTAAAAAGAGTTTTTGTTTTCATTATATAACAGAAGAATATTATCCATCACTCTATCTATCTGTCATCATCTACCTATCTCCTAAGTGTAGAGCAGGGTTTCTCAACTCATGGTCTCTTGGAATTTTGGAAGATACAATTTTTTGTTGTGGGGGCTGTCCTGTGCAATGTGACAGCATCCCTGGTCAATACCCCCTAGATTCCACAACCTTCTGCCCATAAATATGATGCCAAAAATGTCTGTAGACATCACTGCCAGATAAGAAAACAGGCATAGTGCATTTATTCTATAAACTGTAATTTATTGAACATAATTAAACATATAATTAATCCTTCCAGAAAAATAGTTTCCTAAATTTAACAGAAAAAAAGTTAGGGTTCATGCTTAGCTCATTGACAGATCCACTGGAAATATGTTGTTTCAAGAATTAGCATTGTATTCTTCTTTGGTATGTATGTATAGCATTTCCTACTCAAAGGGACAATAATTATAGTTTATTAATTTAATAACTTGTTTTACCATAAACATTCAGCTTTTGCATGGCTCATATTCCCATTATGCATTATCACAACTAAAATTCCTTTCACATAGTAATATATATATAAACAAACATTAGCAGAATAATAATTGTGAAATATCGCACAATTGTACGGGATGAGTCTTCACTAAAGTAGCAACTGTTTGTGGTTGGGTGGATGTTCTCAGCTATTAAAATGACCACTCCTTTGGGAGCATCTAGATGCTAACCCGGCTGAGAACCCTGGCCTTTGTTCTTTCCTCTATGCTAGGTTGCTAGGAAACAAGGCAGTCTTAGAAAAGCGCCTCCATTTCCACCACACATTCCCTTATAAAATGTACCTTTCTATAATATTTAGCCTCTCAGACACTTGGCTTTCAAGTGCATTTTCAAGAACATGTTTTGTAAGAAAATAGAAGACTGTTTTTATTTTCTTTATAATAAAAATTACTCAGCAAATGTAAATAGTTTATTTATTTATTTTCTTTTTTCCCACTTTCCCTTTTGTGCTGGCCAGGCTATGGAGATGTCCCAAATTCTCTTCTAGACTCAGCCTTGATATTGTGGTCCTTAATCTGACAGTGACTTCCTGAGTATTAATAGCAATTCTCAGCTGTTTGGCTACAAAAATCCTCCTCTTTGGAAAGCAGTTTCATCTTTCTTTGTGTCACCTTGTTTGAGGAGCAATGAAATCCAATTATCCTTTACAATGATTTGTGAACTAGCAAATGGGTTTGACATCTGTTCAGCAATTCTGAAGACAGCCCATTTTTATTTTTCTCCCTATGGAGCTGAAGTCATCACAGATTTTGTCCTTTGGCCTTCTTTCGGTCCTTTGTTATAGCCTTGTGATAATCTAAGCAAGGTTGATTTAAAAAACCAAAAGGAGAGAAACTGGGGATAAGAATAGGAATGACTTTTTTATTATACTGTGAGAAGAGCAGTGTTTGGCTCTAAGCATTTCATTGAGAGATTAGGACAACTAAGCACTTAGTATTTTTATAGCAATATTCATAATTAATTCAACTACATTTGTTGAGTCCCTATTATGTGCCAAATGCTTTTCTAGGTACAGAGGATAGGGATATGAATCATACAGTTTCCCTACTTGTGTGGAGCAGTTAGACAACAAAGAATTAAACCAATATAGAAGACAATTACTGATAGCGAAAACTACTCTAAAGAAAGTAAGGGAGTCTGCTATGATAGAGAGGGGAACAAGGGATGTTCGTTCAGAGGATCAGGAGACAACATCTAAACTGAGTTCTGAACAGATAGGAACCAGCCCTGCAAATGCTAGTGTTGTTGAAGGGAATCAGAATACACCACCCCAAAATATGCCACTTTGGCATAAGAATTATTTTGAGCTGAAGGCAATTAAGAAAGAGTAGACACAGAACTTTCTTCCCTCACCCTTTCTATCTAAAAGGGCATGAATTTACCTTTGTAAAGCTAACATAAATTTCCATTCATACAGGTGTTCACCTGTCTAGTACCATGAGGACTACTCTTAATCACTGGAGAAAACTCTCATCACTGGAGATGGTACGAAGAAGAAACTGCATGAAAAATTTTATTAAGCAACCCTTTTCTACCATACATTTTCTAGTCACCTTCCCACAATATGCCATCCCTAAAAGCCCAACCCTACTCTCCTTTTTCTAGTCATGTCTCCACAATGTATCTCCCTTCGTTTAAAATGGTGCATAAGCTTCCCAGTTGGACTGCTTTTTGGGGGTTTTCAGTTTCTTTCTATGTAGCTCCTATGCATGTAAAATTAAAATATCAATTAAATTTGTACCCCTTTTCTTCTGTTAATTTGCCTTTCATCAGTTCAACTCATAAGCTCCAGTTTTAGAACTTAAGAGAGTAGAGAAAAAAATGTTCTTCCCTCCCCTACAGCAGGAAAATATTCCCCAAAAGAGAGAAATAGCAAATGCAAGCCCCTGAATCAGGAGCAATCTTGGCATGTTTAAAAAAGGAGAATTGCAATAAACGGGGTTTGAAAAGTAGGTAAGGGCTAGGTTATGGATGGTTTATAGCCTGTAGAAAGACATTTGGGCTTTCAAAAATGTATGTATTTATTTCTTTTAGTCTAAATATGAGAAGAAACTATTGGAGAAGATAAGCAAGCCAAAAACATAAATTTTATTTTATTTATTTATTTATTAAGGCATCACACTGGCTGTTCTGAGAATGAATGAATTACAGGAGATGAGGAGTAGAAGGAGGCAGAGAATTCTGGAAATATGACAATAGTAGCAGAACATTTTTTTCAGTCTCTCGGAATTGCCACATAAAAACCGACAGAGATACTAGATGTCTAAACAAAACAAAACTGAAAAAAAAAAATGAAAAGTATTTAAAACAAAATTAGGTGACAAGTTACTGTTAAAGAAAAAAATATTCAATGACATTTGTTAAAGCATGATGAAACAGACTTTCTTCGGGACCATGGCGATAGGCATAGGAACCACCACAGTGGGATTTTGTGGTAGTGAGGAGAGATTGGGCTGACTTCCAAACACAGCATGGGCAAGTGGGGATTTATAACCATGAAACAAGGTCGGGGAGGGGTCAGTGGATGAAAAATCACTAAGAGGAAACATCAGGAATAGGTGGATTCTGGCTAACCCAATTTAACAAAATTCTTGCTGAAGAGGCATTAGAATGTTCTAAGCCTCTTCAGTTCTTCTTAATGCAATATCATGCGTGTGGGTTGTCAGGTGATCAGACAGCACTTGGAGGATGGTGGAGAATAAGGAGCATTATCAGACACCCAGTGTGGGGTATTCTGCCTAAAGTGATAGGAAAGCTGCTTGCTTGGCTTACCTGGTACATCCTGAAATTCTTTTCTCCAGACAATCACCAAGACCCCGGAAAAACCTCCACTCGGAGGCATCGAACAGTGGTATGTGTGTGCTGAGGGAGTGGAGGGAAGCAATGAGGTAGGTAAATTTTAGAGCAGCAGCTCTGAAAGGAGAGGTCTGTGTCCTCCACTACTGGGTGAGTGCCATATCCTACATCAGGAAGGACTGAAGAGGCTAGAACTTTCTAATGCCTCTCAATTACCTTTCCAGGGCTCCTTCCTAAGGCAGGGACCCCACACTGAGGAGAAACTGCTCTCGGACTGGAATCAAAATCAAGCAGTACAGGGACAAGAGAGGTTAAGGAAGGAGAAGGTTTAGACCAGAGCCATCTTCACCTACCTTAACATCTCAGAAAGCAAAGACACCATGTGTTTAAAAACTACTGATATACCACAGAAGAGGGATGTCTGAAGCCTGAGAAGCTTTTCTGAATCCTGCCTCTTTCTGAAAGTTTAGAAACACTAATTTTAAATACAAAATATTTGTAGTGATAGAGCATCATTGTTAAGGGATAAGTGAATGTGACAAAAATAGAACAGCAGATGAAGCAGGCGAGTTAAAAAATATAGTTGTCAATGGGATCTATGGACCACATGTCTGGGTTGAGCATCAGAATCACGTGTTGGCATGCTGAGTACTTTGCACTAAAGGAGATTGGAAGACCTCGGAAGCTCTCTCTGACCTTCTCTCATCATCTTGTCTTCCCCTGAAGCAATTCATAGAAACCAGAATTCCTCTTCCCCAAGTGGGTCATACAAACTAGAATCCATCTCCTCCAAAGCAAGCACTAAAAAACCTTGAAAGGTCAATCTTTCTACCTTTTCCCATCAAAACCCTCATTCCAGAGGGGTAAGGGCCCATACCCAGGAGGAAGGAATGCTACACAGAGAGGCCAAGAAGTATCTGAACAGACAGGCCTTGCTGCACTTCTCTCCCTCAGTCTAATACCATTAGATCATATCTTTTTCTCAAGTCACATTTCTACACAGCTGCCTATTCTTCATTGAAACTAAGCATAAAAATAGACATTTTTTCCTTGGGTCTTTGGTTCTTCATTTCTGAAGGCTCCCATGTTAGGTAAAACTTTGAGTAAATAAATTTCTTATGCTTTTCTCTTATTAACCTATTATAGTAGTACAGGCTGTGATTCTGATGATATGATGGGTGACAAAAGGTATCATACCTTTCTGCCTCTACACCTGGTTAAATAAAACCTACTACACTGAACAAAATAATTGATTAATTGATTTACCCACCTGAGCTTCTAATAAGTTGTGCTTAGGAGCTGCCTCGGTGGTGCCTTTATAATGATAGCAGCTGTTTTATTTAGCAATAAATTCTATTTTCAAAGAAAAGTCTGTATTGAGTTTGCACAGAATTTGCATTCATCTTTCATTCAATTTCAGCAATTGCTTAGCCAACCAAGTATGCATCACAGGAGTCCTTGGCAGCTTAAACTAAGGAGAGCAATGTTAGGCAGTTTTAATGTTCATTATGTTAGGCTTTTGGGTTTTCATCAAAGCTGAAATGTTAAAGTTTGGATATATAATCCTTTCTCAAAATGATCCTTATTTTCATTTCTTTTCAAGTTTTTTTTTGTCCCTTTAGGGAGACCCAACATAAACTGTCCAATTGTGGTTTTCTTTTGCATGCAGATTAACTCTTTAACAAAAGTTTACTGTTACGAAGCCTGTAGCATGAGTTTTCCACCAAAATGTTCTATCACTAAGTAAGTACTTTCTAATCTATTGGAAAGGAAAAATGGAATGGAAAAATTGAACAGAGAAAATAATTAGGAAGCTATAAAAAGAAATGGTAGACATTCTGTTAATAGTACCTGATATGTGAGCTTTCAGCTTGTATAAGCAAACAACTGCTGCCTTTTCTGTGCCTCACACAGGTGGCCCTAGTTGTCTTTCAGTGGAGCCCCCACCACTGCTATCAAGGCACAAACAGTGCTAATGGAGTGGCGCTGCCTGCCCAAGGAAGGACTTTGAGGTCTGAGTACCAATACCTTCCACGTTGCTGAGCCACAGCCATCATTTCCATCCTAGGGACCAACCTTCGTCAAACCCTCATAAGACTTTTTAGGAGATTCTGACTCACTAGCCAAGCTTTCTCATCCCATCATGAGTAGTCCCTGCTGTTCTAGCCCCCACTGATACACTTCTATTATATTTCTCCTCCTGCCCCTTCTCACACCTCCTCTGAAGCTCCATTGTACACGAAACCATTGAATTTCAAATGTTTTGCCTATTCATCATGTTATGGGGAGTGCCATCCATGTATCTGATTTTTTATTCAGAAAATCCACTTACTCCATCCTGGGAATCCAGTCAATAGGGATGAAGAGAACAATCTGTTCATAATCCGTAGTATTAATAGAAAGGTGGGAGCTTTTCTTTTTAGCACAGGGGAAATAAGGGTACATGGGAATTATTCCTGACATCCTCTGTTGAAACCTGGGTCATTTTCCCACAGAAATTATAGTGAAATTATTTTTAGTTTAATAGGGCTTAGGGGATCACCTGGCAAGCTAATTTCCCCTATGCAATTATTTCTATAGGTAATGTTTCAAATTTCAAGCAATAACTTATCAAACACTTTTGGAAATTTAGCCCAATTATTGACTATAGAGTACTTATAAGAATTCTACAATGACAGATTCTTTAGTTAAATATTACCAAAGACTATTTTTCTAACCATACCAGAGATATCTATGTGAATAAGGACTTTAGCCTTTCCCTCTGGGAGTTCATTTTGCAGGGAAGAAGCACATATCAATACATAATAATGAAAGAATAGGAAAGTACCCCAATGAAGATAAATACAATTTGCTGTGAGAACATACTGGAAGAGTGATTAATTCTGCCTGGTGGGGTTGAAGAAAGCTCCATAGAGAAGGGATCATTTAGGTTGGTGTCCAAATGTAAGTGTGAGTCTACTAGAACAGTGGCCCCCAGCGTTTTTGGCACCAGGGGCCGGTTTCATGGAAGACAATTTTTCTATGGATGTTTGGAGGTGCCGGGGGGTGGCGGAGCCTAAGCAGTGATGCCAGTGATGGGGAGCGGCTGTAAATATAGATGAAGCTTCACTTGCTTGCCTGCTGTTCACCTCCTGCTCCTGCTATGCAGCCCGACAACTTTTCTGGACAGGGCGGGGGTGGGGGTTGTGCAGAGCTCAGACAATGATGTGGAGTCGGGTTCCTAACAGTCCACAGACGGGTACCAGACCACAGCCTGGGGGTTGGGAAA
>RJWJ010042053.1:0-13223 GCA_004363605.1 Indri indri | reverse complement strand
ATCCTGGTTCAGTCTTCTACATGTGGCTATCCAGTTTTCCCAGCACCATTTATTGAATAAGGATTCTTTTCCCCAGTGTATGTTTTTGTCTGCTTTGTCAAAGATTAGGTGGCTATATGAGGATGGTTTTATATCTGGGTTCTCAGTTCTGTTCCACTGGTCAATGGCTCTATTTTTGTGCCAGTACCAAGCTGTTTTGGTTACTACAGCTTTATAATAAAGTTTGAAGTCTGGTAAGTTGATACCTCCCATTTTGTTTTTATTGCCTAGAATTGTTTTTGCTATGCGGGGTCTTTTCTGGTTCCATACGAAGGGTAAAATTAATTTTTCTACATCTGTGAAGAATGATGTTGGTATTTTAATAGGGATCGCGTTGAATCTGTAGATCACTTTGGGTAGTATAGACATTTTAACAATGTCAATTCTGCTGACCCACGAGCATGGTATGGTTTTCCACCTGTTTACGTCCTCTGCTATTTCCTTCCTCAATGTTTCATTGTTCTCCCTGTAGAGGCCTTTTGCCTCCTTAGTTAAATATATTCCTAGATACTTTATTTTCTTTGTTGCTATTGTGAAGGGAATTGAGTCTTTGATTAGGTTCTCAGTATGACTGCTATTGGCATATATGAAAGCCTCTGATTTGTGTGTATTGATTTTATATCCTGAGACTTTACTGAATTCATTTATCAATTCCAGGAGCCTCTTGGTTGAATCGATGTGGTTTTCTAGATATAATATCATGTCATCATCAAACAGTGAGAGTTCGATCTCTTCTGTTCCGATTCGTATGCCTTTAATTCCCCTCTCTTCCTGATTGCTGTGGCCAGGACTTTCAGCACTATGTTGAACAGAAGTGGAGATAGTGGGCAACCTTGTCTGGTTCGAGTTCTAAGTGGGAATGCTTTCAATTTTTCCCCATTCAGTATGATGTCGGCTGTGGGTTTGTTATAAATGCCTTGTATCATTTTTAGGTAAGTTCCATCTATGCCTATTTTATTAAGTGTTCTTATCATAAACGGGTGTTGAATTTTGTCAAATTTGATTTTTCTGCATCTATTGAGAGAATCATATGGTTTTTGTTTTTGCTTCTGTTTATGTGGTGAATTACGTTTATAGATTTGCATATGTTGAACCATCCCTGCATCTCTGGAATGAGGCCCACCTGGTCATGATGGATTATTTTCTTAATAAGCACCTGGATTTGGTTAGCTAGAATTTTGTTGAGAATTTTTGCATCTATATTGATAAGGGATATCGGTCTGTACTTTTCTTTTTTTGTTGCATTCTTTCCTGGTTTTGGTATCAGGGTTATGTTGGCTTCATAAAATGTGTTGGGGAGGAATCCATCCTTCTCGATGCTGTGGAATAATTTCTGCAGGATAGGCACCAGTTCTTCTTTGTAGGTGTGGTAAAATTCGGGTGCAAAACCATCTGGTCTGGGACTTTTCTTTTTTGGAATGTTTTTTATTGCTGTTTAAATTTCAGTCCTTGATATTGGTCTGTTCAGGGATTCTATTTCTTCCTGGTTGAGCCTAGGGAGGCCGTGTGTTTCTAAAAATTTGTCCACTTCCTCCACATTTTCCGGTTTGTGTGCATAAAGGTTTTTGTAATATTCATAAATTATATCTTGAATCTCCACAGCATCAGTTGTGACTTCTCCTTTTTTGTTCCTGATGGAGCTTATTAGAGATTTTGCTTTTTTGTTTTTCATTAGTTTAGCCAAAGGTGTGTCTATTTTATTTATTTTTTCAAAGAACCAACTTTTTGTTTTATTAATCTTCCGTATAGTTTCCCTGTTGTCAATTTCATTTAGTTCTGATTTGATCTTATTAATTTCCTTTCTTCTGTTGGGTTTGGGGTTGGCCTGTTCTTCTTTTTCCAGTTCTTTGAGTCAATTCATTAGGTTGTCTATTTGTGATCTTTTTGACTTTTGGATATAGGCATTTATGGAAATAAACTTTCCTCTCAGGACTACTTTGGCTGTGTCCCACAGATTTTGATAACTTGTGTCACCTTTGTCATTTAGTTCAAAGAATCTTTTGATTTCCATCTTTATTTCCTCATTTATGAAGGAATCGTTCAACAGAAAGTTTTTCAACTTCCATGACTTTGTGTCAAGATGAGAGTTTCTGTTGGGGTTGATTTCTGTTTTTATTGCACTGTGATCTGAGAAGATGCATGGTATGATTTCCATTTTTTTTAAATTTTTTGAAACATGCTTTGTGTCCTAGAATATAGTTAATCTTCGAGAATGTCCCATG
Source organism: Indri indri (assembly GCA_004363605.1). Classification (NCBI taxonomy): domain Eukaryota; kingdom Metazoa; phylum Chordata; class Mammalia; order Primates; family Indriidae; genus Indri; species Indri indri. Next base: position 10,962 of record RJWJ010042053.1, on the reverse strand, counting down.
AGCTGATGAGAAGAATATGTATTCAGTGGTTTTTGGGTAGAATGTATTTTAAATGTCAGTCAAGCTCATTTCTTCTACAGTTCTGTTTAAGTCCATTATTTCTTTGTTAATTTTCTGTTTGGAGGATCTGTCCTTTGCTGTCAGTGGGGTGTTGAAGTCTCCAACTATTATGGTGTTGCTGTCTATCAATTTGTTTAGATCAAGTAGAGTTTGCTTTATGAATCTGGGTGCACCTAAGTTGGGTGCATACATATTTAGAATTGTTATGTCTTCTTGTTGAACTGTACCCTTCACCATTATATAGTGACCCCCTTTGTCTTTTATTATTTTTGTTGATTTAAAAACCGAATTATCTGAGATCAAAACTGCCACACTAGCCTTCTTTTGGCTTCCATTTGCTTGAAATATTGATTTTCACCCCTTTACTTTGAGTCTAAATGCATCCTTGCAGGTTAGATGCATTTCCTGGAGACAGCAGATTCTTGGCTTGTTTTTTTGTTTATCCATTCAGCCAGCCTATGTCTCTTGAGAGGGGAGTTCAAACCATTCACATTTATTGAGAGAACAGATAAGTGGGGTGAATTACTGTTCATTCCGTTTGGTTGCATTTTGTTGCTTTGTTTTCTCTCTTGAGCCATTGTGGAATCTAGCCTTTGGTCTTTAACTTTTGAGTGGTTTCACATTCGAGAGTGTTTATTGTGCTGATCCTTGTGTAATTCTGTTTTGAGCACTTCTTGGAGAGCTGGTCTTCTCTTGGTGAATTCCCTTAGTCTTTGCTTATCTGAGAATGTCTTTATTTCTCCTTCATACCTTAAACTTAGTTTAGCAGGGTACAAGATTCTAGGCTGGGCCTTATTCTGTTTCAGAAGAGTGAGAATGGGGCGCCAGGCTCTTCTTGCTTGCAGGGTTTCAATTGAGCAATCTGGTGTTATTCTGATGGGCTTTCCTTTGTATGTTACTTGTATCTTTTGCCTTACAGCTTGTAGAAGGGCCTCTTTAGTGGATATTTTGGTCAATCTGATCACTGCATGACGTGGTGTATTCCTGTTGCATTGAATCTCCCTGGGGTCCGTTGAGCTTCTTGTACCTGCATATCTAAATTTTTAGCAAGGCCTGGGAAATTCTCCTCTATTAATTCTTCAAATAGCTTATCCATCCCTTGAGTGTTATCTTCTTCACCTTCCGGAACCCCTATCACCCTCAGGTTCGGTTTTTCACATAATCCCACATTTCTTGTAGGCTTATTTCCTTTCTCTTAATTTTCTGCTCAATCTCTGTGACCGACTTGTTTAATTGGAAGGATTTGTCTTCAATCTCTGAGATTCTTTCTTCTGTTTGATCTACCCTGTTCTTGAGGCTTTCCACGGTGTTTTGTAGTTCCCTGAATAAGTTCTTCATTTCCAGAAGATCGGTTTGATTTTTCTTTACTATTTCAATTTCTTTAGTGACTTTCTCTTCCAAGTCTTGGATTTTTTTTTGTGGTTTCTTTGTGTTGGTTATCCATTTTTTCTTGCATATCATTCAGTTTTCTTACAATCCATGTTTGAAATTCTTCTTCTGTCATTTTAGTGTTCTGAGTTTGGTTAATGTCCATTGCTGGGGAGCTGTTGTTCCTCTTTGGGGTGTGCTTTCCATTTGAGTCTTCATATTTCCAGAGTTCTTTCGCTGGTTCCTTCTCCTCTGGATCAGTTGTTCCTTCTTGCATTTATGATTTCCTTTGGATAATGACACACCCTGTTTAATCTCTGAGCCAGGAGGTGGTGTTTGTGAGTGAGATTCGACCACACCCTTTATGATGAATCAGTAGAAGCAGTACATGAAGTAAAAGCGTGTGCAGGATGACCTTCCTGTCAGTAGGTGGCACTTGCAGGGAGGAGCATGCTGTTTTTGGGTCCTGTAGCTAGCTCTTGTTCCTCTAGAGAGGCCCTCTTGTGCCTCTGGGTGGCAGAGGTGATGTGTGGGGCCCTGGGATTTCCAGGGGTGTCCTTGTTCTCCACCTCAGTGGGGGCAGGACCAGGAGTGAGTCTGGGTGGGGCTGGATTGGGTAAGCCTGCCCTCTGGTGGCACAACTGCTGTTAGCAGGGTTCAAAAGTCTGCTCTTTGTTTCTTTGCAAAACCGCCAGGAGGGGCTGAAATGGCTCCACTCAGCTGCAAGTCTGGACTTTGGGGGTGGGGCTGTCCAAGACCCACACTCTGGAGCAGGTCTCACTTCCCTCCTCTCTCCCCCTCTCCATGGCCTCTCCCAGACCTCTGCCAGCAAGCAGGACCTCAGGCCAATGGATCTCCCCTGGCTGTGACGTGGGCCAGGAGGTTCCCTAGGCAGGATCACAGCCTGAGCTGGGTGCACAGCCCTCTTTTGGGAGAAGGGCTACTGCTCAGGGAAGCTGATCTGCCCCTGCAGGCACACACTCCTCAGTAGGCTCTTTCACAGATCTCTCCTCTGTGCTGCAGGGCAGTATGATCGTGACCTGGGTGTACGGGGTCTGGTCTGCAGGCCTGTCCTCTGGACCCTGGAGATCGATCCCTGACCCTGCCGGGGGAGGGGTGCTGGTCTCGAATCACCTACAAGGTGCCCAAGCTGGATCAATTTCACTCCACTTTGGGATTTGCCCCACTCTCCTGGATTTCCCAGACAAGCAGCACCTTGGGAGGGCTGGCAGGTAGGGAGCTCGCAGTCTGAGTACCCCTCAGTCTGCTGTATGGCCCCAAAAGGAAAAGTCCCGTTTCTTGGAGATGCTTCTGTGTGAAGGTTAAATTGTCTCTCTGGGCACCCTCAGGTAGGGAGGGGAAAGGGGAGAATGGAGCACTATGGCATCTGCTGATAGGCTGGGGTCTGCACCCAGGGAGGTATCCTGAGTGGCTGGGAACTCAGCGTCATGTCCGCAAGAGACCACTGCTCACTGGCGGCACCCGTCTCTGGGCTGGTGTCGGCAGGTCTCTCCAACCAGTCAGGAGCCCACCAGCAGTCCAAGATGCAAGGAAGGGGGAAGTTAACCGCTCCACCTACCCTTGTCGCTGGTCTCCAAGCCTCTTGGGACCTTTCTCCTTCCAGTTCTCCTCCACAAGGTCTTCCCGTGCAGTCTCCTGTAGTTTCAGGCACCCTTCCTTCTGACCCTCGCCTGATCTATGTTTCTCTGCTAGTTTATTTTTTTCTCTTTTTCTAAAATTTGTCTTTTTGGAAGAGACACTCTGACTGGCAGCTTTTCTTGTCTGCCATCTTGGCCCCTCCCTCATTCTTCTTTTTATCAGCACTATTCTACATAGAATTCCTTAGCACATTGGATACTGTGGTTTTGCCTTGTACCTGCTATTTGTTTCTCTCTCTTGCCCTTTCCTCCCCATTTGTTTTTCCACCAGCCTCTTCCACCAACAAGCACACACATAAACACACACACATACACATTCATTCCCTCATCCATTCACACCTTCACCTGAGGTCTCTAATCACCATCACTGTCTACCCCCTTCAAACAGAAAAGAAGAGAACTCTTGTATGCCTGTGTATGTGTGTGTGTTTAATATAAATTATATACGTACATATATCTTATAATTCTTTGTAAGTGGTTTTCATGTAATTGCCTCCAAATGTATTTTGTGCTCTCTTTCAGGACAGAGGTATGGCTTAGGCACATCGGTAATAATCCATTTATGTTTTATAAATGAACAGCTTCTTTGGTCATTTGCTTTTGTTTTCTCAATTGAGGAAATACATATTTACAATTACAAATTACAAATAATTCAAAAATTATATCAGTATTCTTTTCAAATGAGAAATGTTAAGCAACATATAACAAAAATGTAATTAAAAATTATTAGTAATTGTTAAGAGGCTCAAATATTTTTCCACAGATGTCTAAGTTTGAAAAAGTCCATTTTATCTCCTTTCTAATCAAATATTATAATCCTTGCCAATTTCTTATTGTTATTATTATAATAGTCATACTGTTATTTTAGATATTGAATGATTTTTACCATGTTATCAATATGTGTGTGTGTGTGTGTGTGTGCACGCTTGTGTGTGTGAACATAAATAATCTCTTTCAATCCAGTGTGCTACAACTGATTGGAAAGGGATCTTTTTTTAAAAAACTTTAAACCCACTATGGACCAATCTATAATTTTTCAATCAAATTATGGGTTATTTAAAAATGACTTGGATATTTGTATTTCTTAATATATTATTAACATATTAATAAAAAGTAATGCCCACCTTAGGGCAAGATATATTGTGATGTGCAGCCAAGAAAATACAGGATAACAACAGATACATCAACTGTATCAGATAAGATTTAAAGATTTCTTAAAAACAGATTTGGTTTACAGGATTACTAAATTTGGGGTTTGAACCCAATGACATTTTTCGTTTTTTAAATTTTATTTATTTTCTTTAGAGACGGAGTCTCGCTCTTTCACCCAGGCTGGAGTTCAGTGGCCTGAGTATGGCTCACTGTGGCCTTGAATTTCTGGGCTCAACAAACCTCCCACTTCAGCCTCCTAAAGTGTGCCACCACACCTGGCTAATTTTTAAATTTTTCATGGAGACAGGGTCTCATTATGTTGCCCAATTCCTGGTCTCCAATTCCTGGCCTCAAGCAATCCTCCTACCTCAGTTTCCCAAAGTTCTGGGATTACAGACTTGAGCCATTGTGCCCAGCCTTTTGTTTCTTTTTATAAAATATATATAAAATATAATATTACACAAAATAATATTATATTTAAATTTAAATAATCTCCATTTATTTTCCTTTCCCAACTTGGCTGGTCTCAGACTGCATTTTTCTTTCAATAATAATTTATACTAAGTAAACTTTTATTATATTTTAGCAAAAGTCACATTGCTGTTAATAATATTTTGGTATTATGGAACAGTGTTTGAAGTTGTAAAAATTTAATATACCAGTGTTTCAAGTATATATTAAAAAATTACAACTTACACAAGAGGTATAAAATCATCTTTTGATGCAAAGATTTTATTTATGAATTTTTCCTGAGAAAAGCTTGCTTAGCTCATTTATTAAAAATGATGCCTCAAATTATTAATGAAGTTTAATATTAAGACATAAAATCTTGTTGTTTTTGCTTAGAATAACAACTTTTTTTTGAAACCTACATTAGAGGAAATTGAGTGGAGAACTTGTTATTGTTAGATTTTGCTTTGTATCCAGTTGTAAATAAATAACTAAATTGTGCACAGAGTATATTACTTAAGTAATCTTTAAAAGTAAATGAAACATTGGCAGCAAACATCAAGATATCTCATTACATTTTTTTAATGTGGAAAAAATACATTACCGTTTTAGCAAAAAAATAAATTATGTTAAATAGCCTTAAAATGTTTAAGAAATTGAAGGCTCAATTCACTACAATAGACTTAGCTAAATAAAAACAATTCTTAATTTGGCATAGCCCTTTAAAATAGAAAATTGCAAGTATACTAAAATTCATGATAGTAAAATTGAAAATTCACCCAACCTAACACTCAAAATCTCTTGCAAGTGTCTTTGGCAAAGGGAAAATTACTAGGGTGTTTGTTGCAGGAAATTTTTTTTAACTCTAAAAGCCAGCAAACAATTTAAATATCTGTGTATAAAAGTTTTTAAACAAAAGACTATCATGCAAGGATTTAAAAGTATGAACTAGGTCTTTATGTATTAATGTGGATAGATATTCAAAACAGAATGTTGGCGAGAAAAAGATGACAATTCATTCAAACAGAATAATGTGATTTATAACAAAAATGAAAACACATAAACTGATCCTATATATTGCCTATGAAAAACATATGTGGTCATACACATATAAATTGTGAATTGGAAATACATGCATAAAATTTTTCATAGTATTTTTCATTGGCAGGAAAGGGATCTAAGGAGAATGGGTAAAGAGAATTTCAACTGAATCTGTAATGATTTTTACTTCTATTTTTTATTTCCCCAAAGATATGAAGCGATTTATGAAAATGTTTGAGGTTAATCCATCCTGCAGTAGTGGAACATGCAGTTAGTTGTATTATTCTTTGTAGTTGTCTGCATTTTTAAAATTTTCTTAGACAAAGAAAGAGTAGTATTTATTCTCTGCTGGAAACAAAAGTTAAGTTTTAAGAAATTGTCACGAAGGATATTATATAGAAAACTGACAAAATTGCTTGATAATGAGATCAGAGAACCACAGATGATCAGAAACAACATCAGACTTGTTGATAATGATATAAATTAACCTAATTATTTTAAAAATAAGGAGAATCAAAGCACAAAGGATTTAAAATATGCACAATTTCTCAGAACCCACATTTGTTAAACATTTCTACCAAATAAGAGGTGGGTTTGGGCTTGGATTTGGGTTCTGTTGTGGACTAAACAACTTTTTGTAAATTCATGTATAACATAATTGAAATTTTAAAATAATCTCAGATCATAATGAGTAAATTACTGAAAGAGGGCAAATGACTTCAGAGGTAACTCATCTTCGAGGAAGAGTCTGTGATCAAATTGCTCGCTGTGAACCTTTCTCAGATGTTGGATGCAATTCATAACCCGAAACAAGATGTCACCAGAAATGTTGATATTTGCCTTGGGCAATGTGCTTGAGCAAGAGAAAATCTGATTGCTATGCTAAACTTGTGAAACATTGGAAAAATAGATGTGTTTTATTACAACAAATAAACAAGATACACTATAAAAATACCAATATTTGTGAAATGGTCCTTCAGGACAGAAGCTCATCCTTTATGTTCCTGATACAAGAAGCTGGGCTCTCATGAAGCATAAGCAATCTGCCTCTCAACCCGTGTGAGGATAGAGTGTATTTAAGATCTGCCAACAGCATATTGCTTGGACTATATTAGTTTTTGCCCTTCAGGGATGGGTGTTTCAACTCAAAGTAATATTTATTCCAAATACTACACTAAATATCTTTGCCGCCTTCAAATTGATTTTGAGAGGAATTCCTGTCTTAGACCCATCGGAATAACTTTCAGGTTAAAGGGAGCCTTGAGAGTCAGGATAAACCAAAGTACTCAATGAAACAGCATGACTTCAGAGGAAAAACAGTTAAAATAATGAATTGACTTCAATAAGGACAGTAGAAGAATTGCCTAAGACTCACAAGAGAAAATTCAGCCTGTGGTAATGAAACTGCTTTGTCTATTGCTATAAAACTATTCAGTGAAATCCTCAGATCTCACTGCTTTTATTGCCCATAACAGGGTCAAAGAATATCTGCTGTAAAGAGTAAGTAATTTCTCAATTATGTTTTTATTAAACGTCAACACATATATTAAAGAACCTATAGAACATATGAAGACTAATTTTTCAGTAAAGACATTTTAACATTTGAAAAATCTGTGATTGAACTTTTTCAATTAAAATGTAATAGCAATGTGTTTGGGTTATGCTCTTAACTAGAACTCTAGCTACATCAATCCAAGCTGAGTTTCTTCTATTTGCAAGTTGAGCTTTGAATGAAAAGATGGATTTGCCTTCATTAGAGTAATCTCTAGATATGGACACTGCTCCAAATCTTCTAATGCATAAATTAGTAATAATGTATTTTTTTAATATTGTAATGGGTATCCATTTTACTATGTTGTAGGTGTGCAAGTTTGTAAGACATGAATAAATATATTATTCTTTTTTCTTTACAATTTACTCTTAATTTTCCCATATCAATAGTTTTATTAATGACCAAATATGGGTAAAATGTTTTCCACACAAAAAGCAGTGAGTTTCAAAATGTTTTGGCTGAGAAAGAAGAGAATTGTTAAGTTTCTAAAGATATGTTAATGAAAGTATGCCATCAGAATATCATTTACTTTGTTGGGAAAAAATTAATTGTGGACAAATACTCTAATGACCAAAAACAACAATGCATTTAAAAATATGTACACTGATTTCCTTCTCAGCCATTGTGACACTCATACTATAAAATTCCAATAGTCTCCCCAGTTATTAATACTTTACCTGTCTGTATTTCCAAGCCTTTCATCCTGTCGAACTCACACTTTTACTGGACTTGTATTGCCCTCTTCAAAATGCTGTTAATAATTAGTTTTGCCATTTCTTTTCTTTTATTCAAGTAAAGATTAGGTCATGACTTTTGCATCATTAACTTTCATTTTAAACTTCTTCTTTTTTAAGTCAAATTTTTAATTTTATGCTCTGTTTTACTGAGCGTAATACTTGTTGAAGAGAGATTGCTATTTTAATGGCATGTTTGTTTTATTTTCGTTTTAAGAATTTATCTCAGCAACCACTTTATTCAGGCGCTTCTGAATTCCTTCCATGTGGTTTATTTCTTCAGAAGCAATGATTAATTATGGGTATGTTAAATGTGGTTTTAATATATATTTTTAAACATTAAGGTCTCTATTATAATACATCCAATCCCTTTAAAAATTCTATCATATTATTTTTCACCTCTGACTTCCATGCTCTTATTTAAATCTAAAATACATATTTTATATATGTATGCACTAAAGAGGAAACTATATATTGATTACATATAAATTATTTATATAGCAATAGAATAGCATTGTAAAATTACTCCTCTTTTGAGGATGAGACTCAGAAAGATATTTTGTTCATTTGCCTTAAATAAATTCTACTATCTTACTTGAAACACATTAATTATTATAAGTTTATTGCTTTTGGTAGAATTTATTTGTTTAGAAATCACCTGGACACCACTTTTACTGTCACTTTAGTTGCAATGTTCTTGAAATCCCACCCTAATCCTGGATTATGACGAATTATAAAAATGTAAAATGAAGAGAGTCCTTGCTAACTAAAGTAAACAACAGGTCTTCAATCATCATGTTTGGGGGAAAAAATCAGTTTTGTTGTTTTTCAGCTTTGTTAATTAAATGGTTAACAGAGTACTTTCTGAGACAAATGCTATTCATTTTATTCTCCTCCTAGTGGCCTGTGTACTTTAGTTGATACACGAAAAGTTAAACACACACTTTAGATTCTCTTACAGTACAGTAGAAATCAGTACCGATGCTCTCTTATCCCTGTAGGGGCCACTATTCAATTTAATTAAACGTGCTAAATTTTAATTTGAAAAGGAAGTCAAATGAATTTCTAGTTTATATGCTGTAAAATGCGTGTGTAATATGCATACACAAAAATCTTGATATTTCTGAAATATAAATATGTGACCTCTTTATGTATGAACTTTATGAAAGGCATTCAGATTATACATGATTTTTAAGATCATTCATTTTCGTTTGATAATGAATACAGTCATAATCGACATTTAAATTACTATCCTGGTGATAACATCATGCAAGTCTTTTCGTTTTCTCTTGTTAACTAAAAGTACAACCAATTCTGACATTTGGGTAAGCTTCACTGATTTTCACTTTGATCTTCTATTTTTAAGACCCAGTGAAATATTAAAGATATGAGCCCTAAGCACAGAAGCTAAAATAATTTTGCTTAGAGACTTTGCCTCAGTCCAGTCAGAGTTCTAGAATAGCATCACGCTATCCCCTGAGTAAATAGAGAAGGAAAGAATATATCTATATGTCATGAATTAGTGGGAAAAGGTTGTGTTAAATGGCTGGAATATCAATGAAGCAGTCTTGATAAATGTATAGGGCAATAAGTTTTAAGCAATCATATCAATGTGGGTTTTATAATAATGGGGAAATCAGAGTACTTCAATCAAAATATTTTCTTATTTTTTCATAGCAATTAGAGATACATCCCATATTTTGAACCTCTCTGCCTAGTGCAATACCTGGAATATAGCGTGCATTCAATAAATGTTAGTTCCAATGAGTCAATAATTTCTTCTCTACCATGGATGAAGACATTAAAAGGAAATTTCCTTTAAATGTACTCTCGTTGTGGAAGGACTGGAGGTCTCTGAACATAAATATCCTCTTTAGAACACACACTGCTTCTCCAGGATAAGTGGTTCTGCATTCATGACATCTTTTTGTTGTTGTTGTTAGGATACTTAGATAGCATCATTAATAAATCTTTCACTAGTTTTTCCATGTTCTAGCTTTGATATGTTTGTTCTTGCAGATCCCTATACTGACTCATAGAACTTGTGGCACATTCTGATATTCGTTATTTGTTTTGTCATTTTTTGTCATATTTTTGTTCACTTTCTATAAAGCACATTTGTGTATAATTTTGAAAATCATTTTTAGGTACACATAGTAAATGTTAACGTTCTCATTGTAAAAATAGTATAAACTTAAGAAGCATTACAGTTCCCCTGGGCCACTTTCTCAATCCAAGATACCTCCAAAAGGGTAATTCTTTTATCAATTTTGTATAAATATTTTTATGCATTTACATTCATCATGAATACAAATATAAAGTGTTTTTATTATATATTGCTTATTTTAGTGTCTTATTATTATCTGAATAGTGTTATCAGCTACTTTTTGATTGTCCTGTTCATGTATTTAGATATAAAACATATTTATATATTTATTTATAACAAGTATTCTGTCTTGTGGATAACTGTCATGTCAAGCAAATTCATCTTATTTTTTTAAACAGATGTGTAGTATTCTTTAGTACTCATTTACAATTTCCCCTTTTCATTCTTTAAATGGTAATCATTTAAATTTAATCATTTGAATGGTAATCATTGCAGAATCTATAACATATATCAAAGCATCATGTATGCCTTGAGTATATGCAATATTGCTTGATAATTATACCTCAAAGAACCTGAGGGTGGGGAAAGATTTTTTTCTTTAGCACCACTTTTGACCAGTTTTATTACAATGCTTCTTGGTTGCCGGGCGCGGTGGCTCACGCCTGTAATCCTAGCACTCTGGGAGGCCGAGGCGGGCGGATCGTTCTGAGCTCAGGAGTTCGAGACCAGCCTGAGCAAGAGCGAGACCCCGTCTCTACCAAAAATACAAAGAAATTAATTGGACAGCTAAAAATATATACAGAAAAAATTAGCCGGGCATGGTGGCACATGCCTGTAGTC
>RJWJ010042052.1:0-13192 GCA_004363605.1 Indri indri | reverse complement strand
TGGCCCTGGGCCTCCTGTGTGCCGGGAATTACATAAAGCCCTTTGCATGTCATTCTTGTTTCATTTCGTCCCTGTGATAGTCCCAGGAGGTATAAACTATTACTCACTCCATTTTACAGATGAAAAAATTAAGGCACAAAGAGGTTGTCGCTTGCCTAAGGTCACACAGAGCTCACACTCCTGCTCGTGGCACTAAATCTCCATCTGGGCTATAGTGCCTGGTAGCAGCAATTCTATTTGCCTGGTGCTCGTGTCATTTCACTTGTCTCTCCCAAATACCCAGGAGGAGGTAGGTATTTGTCCATGAGGAAACCGAGGCTCAGAGAGGTTAAGTGTCCTGTCTAATGTTACACAGCTGGCAACGGAGGGAGGAGGGTTTGCACCCAGGTCAGTCGAACCCCCAATCTAGCATCCATTCCATAACCTCATGCCATCTTGCCTCTTCTCTGCAGGAAGTCAGTGCACTGCGTTGCCAACTTGGGGACCGACTGAATGTGGAGGTGGACGCTGCCCCACCTGTGGATCTCAACAAGGTCCTGGATGAGATGAGATGTCAGTACGAGGCCCTGGTGGAGAACAACCACAGAGACGTGGAGGCCTGGTTCAACACCCAGGTGGGGCTGGGGCGGCCCGGGACCACGAGCTCCTGGGATGGGGTTACCCTTCACACAGCTGCCCTGGGCTGACCATGCTCTGTGCCCCCTTGTGTTTCAGACTGAGGAGCTGAACCAGCAGGTGGTGTCCAGCTCGGAGCAGCTGCAGTGCTGCCAGACGGAGATCATCGAGCTGCGACGCACGGTCAGCGCCCTGGAGATCGAGCTGCAGGCCCAGCACGGCATGGTGAGTGGCCTCTGCCTGGGTGGCCGGCCACAGCTCGGGGCAGGCCCCTGCCCCGCTGGCCTCAGCGTGCAGGCTCTCACCGGGCGTGATTACAGGCCGTACACAGACACTCAGGGCTGATGTCCCTGGGGTGAGATTCCTTCCTATCGGCAGCTTTTCCTCTTTCTCATTGCAGCGGAATTCCCTGGAAAACACGCTGGCGGAGACGGAGGCCCGCTACGGCTCCCAGCTGGCCCAGATGCAGTGTCTGATCAGCAACGTGGAGGCCCAGCTGGCCGACATCCGCTGTGACCTGGAGCGGCAGAACCAGGAGTACCAGGTGCTGCTGGATGTCAAGGCCCGGCTGGAGTGCGAGATCAACACGTACCGCCGCCTGCTGGAGGGCGAGGACTGCAAGTGAGCGGCCCCCGGGGCCCTGAGAGCCAGGCTGGGGGAGGGGCGTGACTCAACACTGGGCGCTGCATGGAGGGTGCCAGTCCCAGATGCAGAAGGTCGAGCCAAAGCCCCTCGAGATACCTTCTGGCTCCGGGCTTTGGTAACGCACAGGGGTACGAGCCAACCCAACACACACAGCTCTTCTCCAACCACCTTTATTGATTGCTGGTTTCTGGTCTTCATTCCTGCAGCCCCATCCTCCCACCTTGGGGAATTCAAAGGCACTGAAAAGGTCTGAGGCTGCCCATCTCATTGATCCCCTAAATCTGTTTATCATGAATCTTAGTCTGGCACCCCGATGCCAAGCGCACCCTACATGGTTTCATTTCCACAGGCTTCCTGCCCACCCCTGTGCCACGGAGTGCAAGCCTGCCGTTAGAATGCCTTATGTCCCCTCTGTGCCCTGCGCCCCGGCCATTCCCTGCACTCCGGCTCCCCAGGTCAGCACTCAGGTCCGCACCATCACTGAGGAGATCAGGGACGGGAAGGTCATCTCCTCCAGGGAGCACCTGCAGCCCCGGCCGCTGTGAGCACCTGCCGGCCACCAGGGCCTGCACAGCCACGGGGAGGAGGACACCCCTGTGGTTGCTGGCTGATACGTACCACACCCTTCCCTAGAGGGTCCCCCCGAGCCTCGCACTTGGCAGGTTTTTCTACCAAAATACTTCCTGTGTTTCTGAACTTAACTACGCTTTTACGCCATGCAAAACCAGGTTTCCTGGAAATTTACCCAATAAAGTGTGTCCTCCTGGCATAGCAAACGCGACTCTGGCTGCTTCTGTTCATTCCCATGTGGTTAGTTCGTGAAGGTGTTTGGCCAGGGGTTGCAGTAAAGTTGAGGGTTTTGGTTTTAGGTCTGTCTTCTCGGGGTCTGAGTGGTAGAAGTGGCAGGGTGACTCAAAATGGTTAAGAACGGGGATGCGTCAGCCCTGGCCAACGAGGATGGGCACCGTCCCAATCTGGATGGGTGCTGGCCGTGGCTCCCAGCTGAGCCCTGCAGGTGGGTGCTGTCCTGCTCCGCAGCCCCGCCTGGTGGGTCGGCGGTTACCTCTCTTTTCCTTTCAGCTTCTTCTCCCTCGCCCAGTGCCTGTCATCCTGCCGCCTGACACTGGGGACAATTCAGGAGAGGGGGACCAGGGCTGAGCTCTGGGCAGCCAGCCTGAGCCAACCACAGCAGGGAGGGGAGCCAGGGAACTCGAGATGAAAATGGAGGGTCAGCAAATTCATGTCCCCAACCAGGGACACAGGGCTGAAGTGAAGGGTGCCAGGGGGTGGGGGACCCAGACGCACTGTGGAGCAGAGTCCAGAGTGCCCCGAATTCCATTGGCTGGGTCATGCAGGCCTGGTTGGGTGGCCTGAGTGTGTCAGGCCCCAGCCACCCCTCTGATCAGAGAAGCATGGCCTGGGAGAAGTCTGAGGGCCCACGGCTGGCGGCTTTGTCCCTCTGCCGCAGTTGTCAGTTGAGAACACAGGCCCAGAGAGGGCAGTGATTTGCCCCAGCCACAGAGAGGTGAGTGACAGAGCCTTGGCCCTTACTCAGCTGCTCTGACCCCGACTCCAGAGCTCTTCCCACCACTCAGTCCCCACCCCTGCCCCCCTTTGGCTCTCACTGAGGCCGAGACCCTCATTAAGAGAGAGACCTGGCCCTGACCTACATCACCAGGTGCTGAACATGAATCCCTTCAACCACCAGCTGGACCAGCCAGAGGTACAGCACACGCATCTCAGACCTCGGGAGAAGGTGTGCATGGGCAGAATCGGAGCATGCGCCATGGGGCCCAGCTCTGCTGCTCGGTGGTGCGTGCCCAGTCCAGGTCATGTGACCTCTCCGGTCTCAGCAGGTTCATCTGTGAAATGGGGACACAGGGAGGCTCCAATGGGACAATGTGTCGACAGCATCCAAAAGTGGTAGCTAGCAGTGTTGGTGTTAATAAAAATGAAGAGTCCCTGGGCTCAGAGGGGGGAGTGGTAAATGTCACTTGGTGGGCCAAGCTCTTTGCTTTGGACCCGGCGGGATGCCGGGGTGGGGGTGGGCTGTGCTGTGCTGTGAGCAGTGTCCTCGGAGCTGGAGAGTGAACTCGAGGCCTCGGCCTCAGAGGACCCACTTGGCTTTGGGTAGGAGGGCCAGTCCACGTGGTTCTCACCCCGCCCTGCCACGTCCCCCTCTCTGCTCCACTTCTGCTCTGGGACCTGAGGTTCATGCCCCTGGCTCTGGCCTCAGGCCCAGGAGATGAGAGCTGGGTGTCCGGGTGTGCAGAGAGCATCGCACTGCTGCATGGAAACAGCCAGGGCTCAGGAAATGGACCGAGCCTTCTGATCGGGAAGCAGCCTTGTCACTGCATTAGAGCAAAGGGACCACCTGGGGCTATGACCTGACAGGTAATCACAGAGACACCTCCCATCATACAGCACATTCCCTTTCTATGATCACTCTACAGTCTACAGTGGACACTCAGCAGCCTCATCTCATGCACAAAAACAGCCCTGTGTGGTCATGGGTGCTTTATTTATGCATCTTTGCCTGGCTCTTAATGAAATTGTCCAGGGCATCTGTGTTAGTCATGGGCCCCTCCTACTCTCAACCTCTCACACCCTTAGCTGAGTTGCAGTTGATGTCACTGACCCACGTGCAAACCAGGATGCAGCATTGTCGTGGAGGAGGCACCGACTGTGCAAACTCACACAGCAAGTGGCAGACTTAGGACACTCTCAGGTCTTTGGACTCCTAGTTCATTGATACCAAGAAAGAGATGATATAAAACATTACATTTTATAAAATTGCCCCAGAGTGAACATGCTACTTTATTTCAAGGTGGTCTGATCTTTTCGTACTTCCCGGATATGGTATCTGGCTGTCTTTCTCGTTCACACATACTCATAAATCAATTAGTCAGTTAAGAGATAATGGGCTGAACACCACACAGGTAGCAGATCCAGTCCTCACGCCAGGGCTCACCCAGGGAGAAGCAGGGGTGGTGGAAGTGGCTGGAACAAAGGGTGGATAACAGGATGGGCTCAGTGGATAACAGAGTGGGTGTGGAGCAGGGTTTCGGGTTCTGAGGAGGGGGAGAGATTGGGAGCTGGGGTGACCAGAAAAGCTTTAGGGCAGATTCGGATTTGATGGAAACCTTCAAGGATGGTCAGAAAAGGGAGGAAGGAGGACAAAGGGTATTTTTGGGCATGGCTAAGGGTATTCGCGGCATCTTCTGGGGACAGCATGGACCCCATATGAGCACAGTGCTAAGATCCTGTAAAGAAAGTTACTACGGTACTGGCTAAATAATGACAGCTCTTGCTGATAGGGGTTCTAGGTAATTATTTCACTGGTTTCAGAAGAATGCTAAAAAGAATGGAAATAGACCAGAGCAACTGAATGTATACTTCATAGCTTTCAAAACGTTACTTACATGCTTTATAAAGTTATCTAAAAATCTTATCAAGAATTTTAACCCACAGCTTTGGCACTGAATTAGCTTATAGGATCTGTCTCCCTTGGGCAGAATGGCTTAGGGTCCAGAAAACACCTTGTTCCCTGCCAAAGCAGCTGCCTAGTCTGGGCAGGTGCTGCTCACCTACGCAGAGATGCCTGCCCTCTTCGATCGCCCGGCCTCACGTTCCTCACTTCCAAGAGTAGGATCAGTAAGACTGACTGTCAGCGTTTCTCCCCACCCACGCTCACTCTCTCTTTCCTTCCATGCGTCTTCTCCTCCCATTCTTTGCTGCCTTCCTCTTAAAATCATTTCTTTGTTTCCTTACTGAACGTCATTCAACATGGGCAAATCATTCATTCATTCACCCGGAGATATCAGAAGGCCAGCACTGTGCCTGACGCTACAGAGACTTCAAGAAAAGATTGAGATCGGTTCCCATGGTCAAGCCCCCAAGCGTATAGTCGACCTGGGAATATAGGGCCGGAATACGAGACAATGCGGGGGGGGGCGTCTGTTAATGCAGGGCCAGCGGATCCACCGCAGGCTCCACCAGGCACATTCAGAGTTGGGAGGGCACGGCAGGGCTGGAGCAGGGGCCGGGATGCAGGGAGAAGGCCTGGCCGGGACCGGTCCCACAGGCAGTGGGGCAGGCGTGAGGGTTGGGGCTGGACGTCCTGGGCTTCAGCTTCCCTGGGAAGCCTGTGTGGACTTGGCTAAGCTATTCTCCACCCTGTCCTTCGGGTCCTTCTGTGGGAGTCAGTACCTTTCTATCCACGTCCGTTTTGCAGGGTGTGTGGGGGCTTAAAGAAGGCAGTGCACCTTGAGGACAGTACAAATGCTAGTTCTGCTGTGACCTCAGGAAGGCTCCTGAAATGTTCTAAGCCTTAGTTTACTCATCTATTAAGTGGGGCTGTTGGTGAGGGCAGTGTCCTGGGGTTGTGTGAAGACTAAATGAGAGAATGCAAGGAGAGAGCTCTGCGTGGGGCCTGGCAGGTACTGAGTGCTCCGAGAATTGTGTCAGCACTGTCGGCCTCGTTATTAATAGGGCCGCGCGGAGAGGGCAAAGCCGAACAGCCCTGGAATCCTCCACTGGGCAGGGCAGCGCAGCGCAGGCGTGGTGCCCTCCTGGGAACCCCTGTGGCCCTTGGGGCTATGCAAACAGCTGGGGCTTCCCAGGCCTCTCATAGGGGCTGCTCTGGGCCTGTGGCTCCAGGGTGGCCCTTGCTGACCCAAGAGGTGTCTCCAGGAGGTGACTCAGCAGGGCTGGGCAGAGCCCTGTGCCTACATGGGTGGGAAATACAGGGAGGCTCAGCCAGGCTCTCAGCTCAGTTGCGTCCTTTGCACTGGGGCATGGATTTCCAGGGAGGAGAGGCTGAGGCAGCCAATGGGACCCTGGGATTGTGCGGCGGGTGCCAGTCACACCAGGCCCCTGGGTGTGGGAAGGGCACAGTGACTCATGGGAGCTCTGTATCTGAGGGCCCCAAAATATGCACCTGGCCCTTGGGATGGTGGCCTGTGTGCTCAGAGCCTGTCCACACTCCCTAGTAACAGCTGCTTAGCGTCCCCTGTCTCGGTTGAACAAGATCCCACTTGCCTGGGGACCGGCGATCACAGCAGCTGCTGTTATTGAGCACGCGCCACAAGCAGGTGCTGTCCTCGATGCTTCAGTCTCCTTTAATCCTCGCAGCAACCTAAGCGAGTAGGTACTATTACTTCCTTTTCATTTTACAGAAGAGGAAACAGACAGCCAGGGAGGTTAAGGTACACGTTTGGCTTCAGGTGGGGCTGGAATTTGGACCCACAAATTCACATGTAGCCACGATGCTGTGCTGCTCCTCCTGGGACACCAGAGGGTGTGGGCCATGCCTTGCAGAGGCCACCCCGATTCTCTCTCCGTTCCCCACAGACCCCAGTCACACCCAGCAGCACAGGATGGAACTGTGGAGCAGGGGTGGGGGTGGGCAGGGGTTAGTGGAGAGGGCCAGGAGAGGGTGGCACCTTGGCTCTGCCAGTCACCAGCCGGGGGCCCTCCGGCGAGCTCCTATCATCTCCGAGTCTTGATTTCTCCAGCTTCAAGGTGGGGGTAATTAGCTCAGGCTCGCAGAGCAGTTCTGCGGAGTAAGTGAGCCCACCCGTGGGGACTGCCCAGCGCTGTGACTGGGTCACTGCTGGTGCTCGGCTCACGGTTGTTCTCTTTATGGAAGATAATTGGTGTCACTAAAAGAGTGAGCAGGACCCCACACCACAGGGCAGGACAGAGGGCAAGTAGCACAGGTTCCACTTGAGGCGGCCTGAACCCCAGTTCCACCCTCCCTCTCGCCCAGCCCCTCTTCCCGGCCTCCCTTGCTTGGCAGGTGGGATTTGTGAGATGCGGTGTCGGGCTCTCCAGGCATCGGCTCAGCCAACTCCTGCAGCAGAGATGAAACCATGAGGGTCAGGCTCCTTGTGCCTCCAGAGAAGGCCTGCGGATCAAGACCCCCCAGCCCCCATTCAGGCAACCAGAAGGAAGGCTTCTCCATGGGCAGGGCTGGGGCAGACCTGCCCTCCTGCACGTGGCTCTAGGTGTCATCATGGGCAGGTGCCCAATTAACTGACCTCTAGTCACTGTGGCCAGAGCTGAGGCTACAAAACCAGAACAGATTTCCTGGCAAGGGTGGGAGCAGGGATGTGTTCATCGAGGCTCTATCTAGGGTGACCAGCTGTCCCGTCTTGCCCAGGACTGAGGGCTCCCTGGCATATGGGACTTTCAGAACTAAAACCAGAAAAGACCCTGGCCTTCCTGCGGGCACCAGGCTCACTCTTCTGTCTCCTGGGAGCCAACCCAGAGGCTTCCCCTGCTCCTTTGGGCCCATAAAAGGAGAGAAAGCTGGGGAAAGTCAAGACTGGACTCCCACGCCTGTTAACGAGGGGGCTGAGGTCTGGGCTCAGATGACAGGCCCCTTTGAAGAACTGAGGGAGACTTGGTCTTCCCGGCGACGTGGGTGCTGGAGGTCTCGACAGAGCTACCAGTCCAATGGGGCTGCTGTTTTACGAGGCCGGGAAATGTTCGCGGGAAGCTAAATAACAGGTTAATGAAGGGTTTTGATAGAAAGTGGTATTAACTTTAATGAGGAGAAAACACTTTGTAAAGGCCAACCAACGCCCGCTGGGGCAGAGATATAAACCGGAGCGTGGAGCTGCTTCTCCGCTTCCGGGGTGTCTGGCCGTGGAGATCGATTCCTTGCATCTGGGCTGCTGAGGTCATGGCTTCCAAATGCCTCAAGGCCGGCTTCTCCTCTGGGTCTCTCAAGAGCCCGGGAGGGGCCGGTGGGGCCTCCTCTCGTGTGTCCACGATGTACTCCAGCAGCTCTTGCCAGCTCCCGAGTCTCTCCCGTGGGTCCCGAAGTTTCTCTGCCTGCTCGGCCGGGCTGGGCAGAAGCAGCTACAGGGCCGCCAGCTGCCTCCCTGCGCTCTGCCTCCCCGCCGGAGGTTTTGCCACCAGCTACAGTGTGGGTGGGGGCTGGTTTGGGGAGGGCATCATCACCGGCCACGAGAAGGAGACCATGCAGTCCCTGAACGACCGCCTGGCCAGCTACCTGGAGAAGGTGCGTCAGCTGGAGCAGGAGAACGCCAGCCTGGAGAGCCGCATCCGGGAGTGGTGTGACAAGCAGGTCCCCTACATGTGCCCTGACTACCAGTCCTACTTCCGGACCATCGAGGAGCTCCAGAAGAAGGTAAGAGGGTCAGAGTGGCTTTGGTTGCCCAGGAGCTTGGGGTCACCAGCATCGGTAGTTCTGCTCCCATGGGGCACTTCAGCGGTCACAAAAGCATGTTCACATCTGTGGCCTCATTTTTTCCTCCCAATAACCTTATGAAAGAGGGATCATCAGCCCATTAAACAGACGAGAACACTGAGGCTCAGGCTGGTTAAGTGACCCAGATGGCAGTTAGTGGAGCCAGAGCTTAAACATAGGCTCTATGAACTAACTGGTTGTGTGACCTTTGGCACCATTGCGCACCTCTCTGAGCTTTGATTTCCCCATTTTTTTTTTTTTTTTTTAAGGTGAGGGGATTTGGATTTTATGTATTTGGTGTAGATCAGGTTTTCCATAAGTAACTTAGGAAAAAAACTCCTGTCAGAGAAGTTTCCTCCTTGCCCAACCCACATCCCCTGAAAGTCACAGCTGGTTCTAGAAAGAGACCTTTTATGACCAGAGAATCACAGAGGACACTGCTGGCAATGACATGCCCGGAGCCCATAGTAGGCTTGTGTTTCAAGGAGAGACAGGAAGGCAGGAAGAAGCCTCATTCTTGCCACGCCGGGCTGTTCTTGCAGCACGTCCGTGCCTTTTTGTCTGACCCTGGGTCTCAGGTCACAGACACACTGCATTGGAAGGGACTCTAGAGGTTCCATAGTTGATCCCTTCAGTATGCCCTGGGTGTCCAGGATGGGTGACTCCCTCCCTCCAGGGGCAGCCCCTGCCAGATTTGGGGAGCTCCAACCAGCAGATGTCCTTTCTTGCACTGAAATCACTTCTTTATGTCCCCAGACCCTGTGCAGCAAGGCAGAGAACGCCAGGCTGGTGGTGCAGATTGACAATGCCAAGCTGGCCGCAGATGACTTCAGGACCAAGTGAGTGGCCTTACTTGCCCCACGGTTGGGGGCTGGTAGAACTGGACACTGGGTTTTGGCTGTACTCTGTGACTCGTGCACTCTGTGACTGAGGTGCGAAAGCAGGACTCACAGCACCTGGCCACTCTGGGCACAGAGCTGACTTAGATACAAAAAGGAAATGCAGATGCAGGTGCCCCATTCTGTGCCTGCAGGTATGAGATGGAGGTGTCCCTGCGGCAGCAGGTGGAGTCGGACATCAACGGCCTGCGCAGGATCCTGGACGACCTGACCCTGTGCAAGTCTGACCTGGAGGCCCAGGTGGAGTCCCTGAAGGAGGAGCTGCTCTGCCTCAAGAAGAACCACGAGGAGGTGAGCATGGGGGAGCAGGTGTGCCTGGGGTGCAGGTGACCATGGGGAGCAGGTGTGCCTGGGGAGGAGAGCAGGGGGAGGCGGCAGCTGGGAAAGCGAGTGCTGACCCTGGTCTGTACCACAGGAAGTGAACTCACTGCGCTGCCAGCTTGGTGACCGGCTCAACGTCGAGGTGGACGCTGCCCCACCTGTTGACCTGAACCGAGTGCTGGATGAGATGAGGTGCCAGTATGAGACCCTCGTGGAGAATAACCGCCGGGATGCCGCAGACTGGTTTGACACCCAGGTAGGCACCTGGAAACAGTCGGAGCAACAGTGCAACACTGTGGGTCACACGGAAGTGACCCTGGGGCTTTGAATCGAGAAACCTGAGTCTGAGTCCCAGTCCTCTTTCAACTTTGCTGTGCAACCTTGGGCAGGTGGCTGTCCTTGAAGCAACAATGTCCTCTGGGCTCAGGGTTCTCACTGGCCTCTGTAGATCTCTGAGTCTGAGTCGCCAGTGTTCCTGAGCAGGTCCTCTGCGTGTGTGTTTCAGACCGAGGAGCTGAACAAGCAGGTGGTGTCGAGCTCGGAGCAGCTTCGGTCCTGCCAGGCAGAGATCGTTGAGCTGAGACGCACGGTCAACGCCCTGGAGATCGAGCTGCAGGCCCAGCACAGCATGGTGAGCCTTGAGGTGGGGCGGGGAGCTGCTGCTGGACCAAGCCTCGAAGCACAGGAGCCCCCAGATTACATGCTCTGACCATGCAGGCAGGCTCCAGGGTTCAAGTTCTTGAGCATCAGGGCAGAGAAGAGGGAATGAGGGCCCAGCCCCAATCACAGATGCCCCAGAGGTGAAAGACAAGTGGCCTGCAGCAACTGGCATGTCTTGGCAGTAGCTCCTGTATATGTGTAAGCAGATGTGTCTTCTGAGTAATTATCAGTTACTCAGAGATGCCATTAATAGGGAGACACTCTCTAGATCAGGGAAGCTGCAGGGGCTAACTGGCTCATCTCAAATGAGATGTCTGATTGTGGCTCATCCTAGCTCGAAGTGATTCTCCGAGCCTCTGTTCCTGGAGTTTGAGGCCTCACTGAGAGCCAGATGGATCTTCCTTGCTCCTTCTCTGACCTCTAACCTATTTCCTGCCTACATCACCTGTGTCCTCACAGAGAGATGCTTTGGAATCCACCCTGGCGGAGACAGAGGCCCGCTACGGCTCCCAGCTGTCGCAGGTGCAGTGCATGATCACCAGTGTGGAGTCCCAGCTGGCTGAGATCCGGGCCGACCTGGAGCGGCAGAACCAGGAGTACCAGGTGCTGCTGGACGTCCGGGCCCGGCTGGAGTGCGAGATCAACACGTACCGGGGGCTGCTGGAGAGTGAGGACAGCAAGTGAGTATCACGGCGTGTTCTCTTCTTCTGAACGCAATCTACAGAGTTCTGGGGACAGACAGCAGGGTGCCTGGGAAGAGCCTGGCATTTGGAGTCAGGAGCCCTGGGTTTTAGTTCTGGACTTGTTACAAACTCATCACGTGACTCCAGCAAGCCCCCTTTCCTCTCTGGGTCTCTGTTTCCCCTTTGGTAAAACAAGGGACAGAATTGGGTGATTTTAAAGGTGACTTCCTGTTTGCATATTCTGGGATCTGCTCTGAGTTGTTGAAAACAGCAGCTGGAAAACCACAGCAATCTGCCTCTTTTTTTCTCCTAGGCTGCCCTGTAACCCATGTGCCCCTGACAGCTCGCCCTCCAAGTTGTGCCTCCCTTGTCTTCCTGCGGCCTCCTGTGGTCCCAGCACGGTCCGCACAACCTGCAGCCCCCGCCCTATTTGTGTGCCCTGCCCGGGGGGCCGGTTCTGAGAACGGCTGACCCAGAAGGCCATGGCCATCATCTCCAGGACGTGGACCTGGCCTCTACTCAACCCTAATCCTTATAGCCTAATCCCCTCTCTTGGCACAGAGCCCAGGCCCAGAGTCTGGCCCTGGGAGGGCTCACTGCAAACACACACCTTACGTTTCTCAGAGCCCGTCACTAAGGCTGACTGCCCCAGAGGCCTCTGCTCCTCATCATTTCAATGGGTGCCAGGGTCTCTGTTTTCAGGCTGCCTCCTGGGCCAGGTATTCCTTCTGGGTGCTGTTCCAGTGGGTTCTGAAATGCAATAGAGGGCTCCTGTTGGTGGAAAAATAAAACACATTTGCTCTGCCTCCTGATGCCTCACTTATACTGTTCTGGTGTTGTTGGTTTGAGTCTCTGTGGAGTACAGAGGGTGACTCTTGGGTGGATGAATGGGGGATGATTGGCCAAGTGTGACCCTTGGGATGACAGGGTCAACATCTTTGATGTTACTATTGTAATTGTTTTGGGGGGCCATGAGCAGTGCCCATAAAAGATGGTGAACTTAATCGATAAGTGTGGGTGCCCTGATTGTTCCACTGACCAGCCATTCCTCCATCTCTTTCCCTCTCCTCGGTTTCCCTATTCTCCCTGAGACACAATATGGAAACTGGGCCAGTTAATAAGGCTACAATGGCCTATAAATATTAATATTTGAGTGAAAGGAAGAGTTACACATCTCTTCCTTTAAATCAAAAGCTAGACATGATTAAGCTTAATGAGGAAAGCACAGTGAAAGCTAACATAGGCCAAGAGCTAGGCCTCTTGTGCCAAACAGGTAGTCAAGTTGTTAATGCAAAGAAAAAGTTCTTGAAGGAAATTAAAAGTGCTACTCCAGTGAATACGGGAATGATAAGAAAGCAATACATGACATTATTGCTAATACGGAGAAAGTTTTAGTGCCTGGATAGAAGATCAAACCAGCAACAACATTCCCTTAAGCAAAAGCTAAATCCAGAGCAAGGCCCTAACTCTCTTCAAGAGAGGTGAGAAAGCTGCAGAAGAAAAGTTTAGAGCTAGCAGAGTTTGGTTCACGAGGTTTAAGAAAAGAAGACACATCTCCTTGACATAAAAGTATAAAGTGAAACAGGAAGTGCTGATGTAGAAGCTACAGCAAGTTATCCAGAAGTTCTAACTAAGATCATTGATAAAGGTGGCCACATTAAACAACAGATTTTCAATGCAGATGAAACAGCCTTTCGTTAGAAAAAGATGCCATCTATGACTTTCATAACTAGAAAGAAGTCAATGGCCGGCTTCAAAGCTTCAAAGGACAGGCTGACTCTCTCGTTAGGGGCTAATGCAGCTGGTGACTTAAAGTTGAAGCCAGTGCTCATTTACCATTCCAAAAATCCTAGGGCCCTTAAGAATTATGCTAAATCTACTCTACCTGTGCTCTATAAATGGGACAACGAGGCCTGGATGACAGCACATCTGCTTACAGCATGGTTTAATGAATATTTTAAGCCTGGTGTTGAGACCCACTGCTCAGAAAAAAAGATTCCTTTCAAAACATTACTGCTCATTGAGTGACACCTGGTCACCCAAGCGCTCTGATGGAGATGTACAAGGAGATTAATGCCTGCTAATACAACATCCATTCTGCAGCTCATGGATCAAGAAGTAATTTTGAATTTCAAGCCTTATTATTAAAG
>RJWJ010042051.1:0-13224 GCA_004363605.1 Indri indri | reverse complement strand
TTCTAGATCATATACACAAATATATGAAGCAGTACATTTTATAAAATGTATTACATTGCACAGTGTAACTTATGAATTGACATCAGTGTGCCCCCACCTTTATGGTACTTTCCTTCTCTCTGCCAGATCCTTCAAAATACTTGACATATCCACCTGTATGACTCAAAAGTATCTGTGTCTCAAATGCAACTAACAAAAACTTACCTCATTATTCTATCCCGAAATCAAATCCCTCTCTAAGGTTTCCTTTCTCTTTTAATAGCCCCACAAACCATGCAGAAATATGGATATCATCCTTAACACCTCCCTCTTTTTTCCCATTCTTTCCAACAGTGAGTCTTATCAATTTTACACTCAAAATATCTCTCAAGTCTTTCCACTTGTCTTCATCATCATTGCTGCCACCACCCTTGTCCAAGCTACCATCATTCTTGTCTTAACCCCATAGTCATCTCCTAACTAATTTCCTCTCTGACATTCTTGCTCCTTCTCATCCTCTCAAATTATTCTTCACATTGAAGCAAAAATTATCTATGTATATGCAAATCTGATTTTATGTCAGACGTGTGCTCAAAATCTTTCAAAGTCTTCTGATTGATTTTAGGATTAGGACTAAAGTCATTAGCAAGGTTAGATATGGTCCCTCCATACCTAACCCTTCTTCTCCATAAAAGTGCCCTTCATCTTCTCCTTCCATCAAATGGCTTTTGTACTTGCTGAGAATTCTATGTAATATTCCTTCCTGGGCAAGCATCCACCCTCAAGTCATTGCCCCTGGGTAATGACTACTCATTTTTAGATCTCAGCCCAACTGTCATTTCCTCAGGGAAGCCTACCTGATTCTTCAGAATGCGTCAGGTCCTTCAAATACCTATTCTTTAAAGCCCTTATTACAGCATAATTTACATTTTTCTTTTTAATCATTGGCCAATCCCTGGTTCCCTTCCTTGGCATAATCTCTGTGAGCTCAGGGAGTATCTGTGCACAGCACTGTACCCTGAGTACCCAGAGTAGAGCCTAGAACATTGTTATGGTCAATAAACATTTGATGGATGAAAGAACCATTTGGGGAAAGCAGACTCCATAACTAGTGGCACCAAGAAGCAAGAGGATGCCATTAGCTTACTAAGCCCTGAGGATGTTAGGTAAAATAAGGCAAAAAAAAGAAATCTAGTTCAGGGAATAAACATTATAATTGACCTCTTTTGGCTTAGACCTCTTTTGTTGCCTTTGATGCTCAGTTTAGTGTTAGTCCCACCTATTAGGGCATTTAAAAAGGTATTCAATTGAGTTCTGGAAATTAGATACCAAATTATTGGCTCAGAATAGTTTTGACTCAAACAGCAGTCAAGTCATAGATTTTAATCATTTTTCATCCTTTAGTACAACATCTGACATATAATAACTGCAGGTAAAAAGATTTCAGTGCCATAAATTTGGGGACTAGGAGTAAAGAAGCTGATTCTGAGAATTTTTCACACTTATAGAACACTTGTTTGCAGAAAGCTAAGCTTTGGTAACAGCTTAATAGATCAGGCAGCTACACAAAAACCTTGCACAGGCGGTATGTATTAAGATCCGCTTTGGGGGTGATGAGTGTTTTTTTCTTTTTTGAAATGTGAGATCTAAAATAATTTGGTTTCTAGCCTCTTGCCGCTATTCTCACTCCACACTTGCCGTTTTACATACGATTATTGAGTTGACCTGAAAGGCTTTTAGGTTGAGAGGCTGCAAGGTCAGTGTCCCTGCCACCTCCCAATCTCTGCCCGTACCTACCTCAGACGTGTCTTTGTACTATCCCTGCTGGACACTGCACCTTTCCATAATTATAAATGTCTGTTTTCAGCCACTTCAAAGGTTTCCCAGCACTGGGAGTCCTCCTTCAAAGCCTCTGCATTGCTGAGGAACTTCTGTCATTGACAGGAGGTCCTGCTTTGAAGTTTTTCATGCCATTTATTGATTCCCCCCCCTTTAAAGATGTTCAGATTAGAAAATGCTTCACCCCCTTTGAACATGTGCATATTTTCCTGATGTTGAAGGGTTAATCCTTTGAAGATATTTACATTTTATAGCAATGTCCTTATATGAAGAAATTTGACATCAGATATGCCACATGCTTTATGGTGCTATCCTTTTCTCTGCTGGATCCTTCAAGATCAAGATCCTCTCAGTCTGGTGTGTTGTTGGTTTTTATATTATGTTTTTGTTCCTTTTGAATGCAATGCCAAAAAAACTCAATAAGTATGCTAAAATAAAAGAGTTTTCATAATTTGGAAATAGCCTTTATTCTAGTTGTTTATATAAGCCTACTTAAAGTAGGGACACTTTTAATGCTTAGGAGTGTTTAGAAAGTTTCCTGGATCTCATGACTATCTGCAATGTCCTAATGTAAGTAAGCACCAAAAATGTTAGCTTTGAAAAGTAGCTCTGTGTTAGTTATGCAATGCATATTTCATACTTATTTTCTTTTGTGTGTATGCACTTAAGTTTCAGTTTCCTAATCTCTTAAAGAGGAGAATAGAGATGTTATGAGGATTAATTTTTAAAATTGCACTTAAGGATTTTAGTATGGAATGTTGCACCTAGTAAGTTAGCTATGCTTGTGGCAATTAAATGACCAAATCCAATCAGTCCAATACTGGATAACAGCCTATGTAATGTTTTAGATATTAGCAATAAGATAGTCCCTGCTGATCAGAAGTACACTACCTTCCCTGTAATTAACTGATCTCAGGAATTCTGCCACTTGAAATTTCTCTTGTTGAGCTTAAGACTTTGATTACCGATACAGGTAGAATAAAGTACTATTGAGAGAGGTAGTACTTTAAATTCTAGTGTAAATAAAGACTGAAAGCATACTATGGTGATGCAAAGAGATGAGAAAAGGAGAAAGCAGTGTTCAAGAGTAGAAAAGCAGATGAGGAGATTGAGGGTGTGATGGTGGGTAATGAAGATGGAGTAAATGTGAACTTTCTCACAATTTTTTCAAAGGTTAAAAATTACACACACACACACACACACACACACACACACACACACACAAAACCCATGAGCCTAATTTACAACTAAAACCAATAAATAGTAGTATTTTACACTAAACTACAGATGCTAAATCTACAATGCCATGCACAAAAAAGAAAAATAAGTATAATTAGCATGAGTTTTGATACATGGTGGGCTTGTAAACTCATATTAAATGTAATCCAGTTGTTAACCAGGAAACGTATATGACCTCTCTGTGTGTAATAAAAATAAAACAGCTCTATTTAATTTCTGTGTTTGGCATAATAAGATTGCAATCATAATGCTAAGGAAACATTTTCATTCTCCTGGATGTCAGTGATTGACTTTCATTTCTCTAGCGCTTTAAATTTATTGCTTCCTTCGGTAACTTAATCATTTATTTATCTAATATTTATACAGTGCCAAGGAAGTACAAATGTCCAATAAACACATGAAAAGGTACTCAGCTTTACTATTCATGAAGGCAGAGTAAATGTAGACAACAATAAGGAACATGTTTTATGCATTATTCAATAATATCAAATGTTATTATCTTAATAATGTCAAGTGTTAGAGTTGTGGAGGAATTAGTATTCTTATACATTGTTAGGGGAGGTATAATTTGATATAGATTTTTGAAAGATCTTAGGAAATATTTATGAAAATGTAAATGTGTATATCCTTCAATCCCAAAATTTTCCCTCTCAGCTTTATTTGTAAAGGCATCGTGATTGTGGTAGCATCATGATAACAAGAAAAAAAATTAGAAAAAAGAAGAGGAGGAAAGATAAGAAAGAAAGAAAAAATAATCTAAATATTTAAATATCTATTAATAGTGGAATGTTCAAATGAACTATAGATGTTTAATTGAATAAAATACTACACAGGGGTTAAGCAAAAAAAAAAAATATGTATCTATATACCATGACATGGAAAGATTTTTCAACCTGTGGAAAGAGAAAAAAAGTAAGTTGAAGAATAAAAAAGACTGAGTGATGTCAGTCACATAAATTGCACAAAGTATGTATTTTATGTGTATTCACATATGTGTGCAAAAAGGGATAATGCTTGCTTCTGCTCTGAGGCTGCATTTGGGGGTGTTAATCAGTGGGGGCTCTTTATCTCTATGTCTCTGTGGATTAAAATAAAACAAGTAAAATTAAGTGTATATGCATTTTATAGACCATCTTCTAAACAAGTTAATAAACTGGATTTCATCCCAAATATGCAAATATTGAACTTGTCCGTTAGTCATTAAACGTGCATTTAATTTTGTGCAAGTTCTCCATTTGTCAAAAAAAAATCTAACATGTTGCATCTTATTAATTTTGGGGGTACAAAAGGGATATGCTTTTATGCTTTTGGGTCAGATAGTAACAGAATTACTGCCCCCAAAACACCTTTGATATAAGGTATCTTTCCTGGTATATATAAGCAGTGGGTTGTCTAAGGCGTGTGTCCCAAGCAAAGTCTTGCACGTATTTATACCCACCTGACATAGGAACAACTCTCCCTAATCCCAGAGTTGTATAAGGGTCTCTACAAATGCCAGCGCATGAAACGGAAATAAGGTGAGCTTCTTGAGCACATTTTTGTATATTATTTACCAAATTCTTCTCCATTTCCTCAACTGAAAATACTGGAAATAGAGGAAAACATTTTCTGAATTGTACGTGTATCATCAAAATGTTCAAGTTTTCAAAATGATGTTTCGTGTCAAAGAATCCTCCTTCCTTTTTCTCAATCTTTCTTACACAAAGAATGTATCATTCCTACTCTAAGGAACTGAAGCCCTGACACAGTTTCAGTATAAAATCAGAACCTCTGAAGTTCAGGTTGATTTTGAACATAGTATGTGCATCCTAACATATTGATTCTCTTCTGAAGTCCTGTAAATACAAAGAAAAAAAATTATACACACACACACACACACACACATCCTGTGTCTATGAGAGAATAGATTCCAGCTACTGGTGTAAATTAATGCAACATATTTGCCCTTAACATTTATTGCACATTATGCACATGTGTTCTCACTAATTATAATTTCTTTTAAAATTGCTCCATTTCTGACATGCATAGAATTTTCCTTTGGATTTTAAGTTTTTTCCAACACCTGAGTCTTGGCTTGTGTTGCTAGACTAACTTGCTAGTGTCTATAGCTTTTATTTTGAATATTAAACATAATTTTCATCTGGCTTATCCTAGATTGTGGTCTTTGTAGACAAATTTTATCTTGTTTTCACATTACTAAACACTATTAAAAAAGGCGATTAATACCAGCGCTTTCTCCAAGCCATGGAAGCAAACTAGTTTTCAGTGAACACACAGCAGACTTTATTGGCCTTTCTATACAATCCTGCATTGTTTCATAGGATTATTTAATTCCAAGAAAAAACATTAAAATATACAATTCTAAGAGAAAAGCTCATTATGACTATTTATATTCAACCATGAGCATAAAAGCAATATCAGTGAAATAAATTGTCCAAAATAAAATGCCCCATTAATATTTAGGAAAAAATTGAAAATGCAGTAGAACATGTGCCTATAGATTTTTATTTGCTCATAACAAAGATGAGATTTTAGTTTCTGTAAAAGCTGCACTTGCGAGTTTTTCTTTTTCTTTTAAAACTAAAATTGCCTTTATAATCATTAAACAACTTGTGCTACCAAATGAATGCTGGTTATTTTTCCTCCGTAGAACAATAAAATTAATTTTCCTTTATACACTACAGCCACTTTCCAAAATTTGTTGAGTTCTTCCAACTCCAAAATTTAAAACAAAGCAAGGAAAAAATTTTAAAACATCAAACAGTATTACTTTTTATCCCATTAACGAATAGTGAATGCATAGACTGTGTCAGCAACTGGCACCACACATAGACAAATATTATAGTCTTTCTGTTTACCTTAAGGCCCAAAGATAGTCAGTCATGTGAGGAGGCCACCATGTAGCCTGACACTTGCAATACAATGAAATAGGAATAGAATTACAGGAGCATCTAAGACTTGGGCAGCCTCCCCAGGCTTGGGCAGAGTGAGCACAAAGGAATGGTTTGAGATTTTCTAGGGGAGGTAATATCTCAACTGAAGTTTTACATAGCATCAGGAGTTAGCTACTGAGAGAGTAGAGAAAAATAATTCCAAATAAAGAAAAGATGATCTAAATATGCTCGTATGTGGCATTTAAATAGAATCTGAAAGACTTGAGCATGAATGGCACAAAAAGGCTCAAAGAGGTGCAGGGCTAGGCTTACGGAGGTAGACAAATACCAGATGCAAAACCATCCTGGGTGGGAGAGTGCTTGGATGTCACACTAGCATTAAAGGCCTTTAAGCACTAGTGAGATATAGTCAGATTTATAGTCCAGAAAGACCAACCTGTCATTCAGAGCAAATCAATTCTTTCAATTACTCAGGGAAAAAATTGTATGAAATCCTACTTTACTCTGTGCTTACTGTCATACCCCAATTCCGGTCTAAATCTTATTGGCCTTTATCTTGAAGATGTGTCCAGAATCTGTGCAGTTCTCACTATGACTGCCACTTCCACACTGCTCTGAGTCACCATAACCCTGCCTGAGGATTACTGCGATAACATCCTAACTGGTCTCCACGCTGCCCTTCTCTTCTAGTCTAATTTCTACAGGAGCCAGAATGATGTTTTTAAAACACATCAGACCATGTCATCACTCTGTCGAAAACCCTCAAAAGATTCTAACTCTCACGGTGTAGAAGCCAAAATCCTTATAATTACCTATAAGGAATTTACTGCTCTTCCTTTGCCTCTCTCAGCCAATCTTCTATTATTACCCCCTCATTCACTCTGCTCTGGCCACATTGGCCTCTTTGCCTAACGGTCTTTACCCATTTCATTGTTTCTTTCATGGATATTCATCCCCAGATCTGCACTTGACTTTCATCTTCACTCCATTTAAAGTCTTTGTTCAAACATTACCTTCGTGGTAGAGACAGTCCTGAATGCTTTATTTGCAATTACAAAACAAAAGTCAGATAAATGCCTTCCTGTTCCAGCTCAACATGTAAAGAGCTTGGAAGTCATTCCTCCAATCCTTACAACAAGAAAAAGCTGAAAAAATGAAAAATCAAAAATGACTTTTGAAAACCTTGAACCCATCTGAATACTGTTTGCAGGGCAAACCACCACTCCAAATTTTGGAAGGACAAATTCATCTAGAGAGACAAAGCTGAAGTCTGCTCACCTGAAGCAAATGCCATAGAAGACCTAAACCAATAGAAATACTTATATTGTAATTTTGGCAAATCCCAATACAAATTATTGGAGGCTGAGTGTAAACTAGCATGAGTGTGAGAAACTCCTGGAGCCACAGTCTTAAAGGGAACCCCTGTAATTTCTTGAACTTTACCTGTAGGAACCCCACAGGTTCTCACTGTGAGGATCTGAGAAAGATCCCCTATGGCTCTGGCAGAAGGAGGGAAAAAGTACTTCTTGCGGAATATATCCAGAGTCTTCTCCATAACAAATGCCTACTCTCCACAGCAAAAGACTTTGTCAGAGCCTTATTCCAGCTGAGGAAAGGGAATTCCTCCCACTCTAGCTCCTTTTAACCTTTCTTTCTCACCTAAGGGAAGAAAAAAACATAATAGTACTACGTTAAGTCTTCAAGAAAATAGATCAGGAACTCTGTAGCCAGGGAAAGGAGTAGAGGGCAGGGTGACAAATATAGCTGTACCATGGAGAAACACTTATAAAGATCTCAGCCCAAGACACAGACTCACTAAGAGACTGAGATTTAATCACGAGAGTGTAAAACTCCTCTCTCCAGGACAACCCATCCAACAGATGTTACCATCATGTCAACAGGGCTCCGGTACCGTAACAGTGCATTACAGCTGAAGGAGCCACAAAACCTATGCTCTCACAGAGGAGGAGTACTTAGGGAAGCTCAAAGTAATGAAGGGAGGTAAAAACAAGGTCACTCAAGGAATTTAAAACTTCTGGAACATATAGCTACAGTAAATATAAAATGAAGAGAAAATTCTAGCCAGACTTATACAAATTCTTACATTAAAGGCCTGTTTATCTCAATTTCTATTGTTAGTATACATACCATATGTGGTGCTCTTAACAACAACAAAAATTTACAAACTATGCCAAAAGGAATCTACGAATACTATAAAAATCTCTGTGCACATAAACTTGAAAATGTGGAGGAAATGGACAAATTCTTAGAAACACACAGCCTCCCTAGGCTCAATCAGGAAGACATAGAATTCCTGAACAGGTCAATATCAAGTAATGAAATTGAAGCAGCAATAAAAATACCTTCCTAAAAACAAAGTCTTGGACCAGATGGTTTCACACCCAACATTTTACCTACAAAGAAGAACTGGTTCCTATCCTGCAGAAATTATTTCACAACATTGAGAAGGAAGGAACCCCCCACACCAACATGTTTTTTTTTTTTTTTTTTTTTGAGACAGAGTCTCACTGTGTTGCCCGGGCTAGAGTGCCGTGGCGTCATCCTAGCTCACAGCAACCTCAAACTCCTGGGCTCAAGCAATCCTTCTGCCTCAGCCTCCCGAGTAGCTGGGACTACAGGCATGAGCCACCATGCCCGGCTTATTTTTTCTATATATATTTTTAGTTGTCCGATTAATTTCTTTCTATTTTTAGTAGAGACGAGGTCTCGCTCTTGCTCAGGCTGGTTTCGAACTTCTGAGCTCATACAATCCGCCCGCCTCGGCCTCCCAGAGTGCTAGGATTACAGGCGTGAGCCACCTCGCCCAGCCCCAACACGTTTTTTGAAGCCAACATCACCCTGATACCAAAGCCAGGAAAGGACACAACAAAAAAAGAAAACTACAGACCAATATTCCTTATGAATATGGATGCAAAAATTGTCAATAAAATCCTAGCAAATCAAATTCAGCTGCTCATCAAAAAAATAATCTCTCATGACCAAATGGGCTTCATCAGAGATATAGGGATGGTTCAACATACACAAATCTATAAATGTAATTCTCCACATAAATAGAAGTAAAAACAAGACCATATGATCCTCTCGATGCAGAAGAGAGACAAGAAGCAACCAGTGAAAACAAACACTATATAGTGTTCTTTTAATGAGGACATTTGGTAAATTTCTTTTTAGTTCAAATATAGCTGGATTTATTTAAAAAAAAAACAGGATAATTTTTAACTTGTGTATATTGAATTGTTAAACTGATGTCTGCCATAAGGCTTAGAGATTTCTGGAAATGTATAGAACTCTTTGGTATGCAATTTATTTTTTTTATTAGCCTTAATCATGTCTGATTATATATTCCTGCTCTTAAATTCCCTTTTAAAAATATTTTTTGCTAATTTATATTATCTCATTTCCTGTTAGCCAAGAGAAAGTGAATACAGGAACAAGAACTATATTGGAGACAAGAAAGAAATTGATAAGAAGTATAGTTTGTGCTATATTGAGTTCTGAGTTGTCAATGAGACAAACAAGTGGAGATATCTCCAAGATATTTGGATGTCCCAATTTGAAGGTTTTTCAGTGGAGATTAGGATTAAAGATTCTTATGGAAAGTAGCATTATATCAAGTATACCACAATCAATAGTGTGTGGAGTGTCTTAGGAAAAGTTCCCCAGAAAGATTATTTGGAAGTGATTTATTAAGAAAATATTCCTAAGAGAAATCAGTATGGGGGGGGGGGAAGCAGGATAGGGAAGGGGAAGACAACAAATCAGGGCAGAATTTTAGGTAAAATACTAGCCTTTGTCTCAGTACTTTTCCTAAAAGTACTAAAAAAGGAGATTTGGAGCTTAAATCACACCCCAGCATTTGTCTCACCTCAATACAAGGAAGCCGTATTGTTTCATTTCTATTAATACATCAGTCTGGGCCGGGCGCGGTGGCTCACGCCTGTAATCCTAGCTCTCTGGGAGGCCGAGGCGGGCGGATCGTTCTGAGCTCAGGAGTTTGAGACCAGCCTGAGCAAGAGCGAGACCCCGTCTCTACCAAAAATACAAAGAAATTAATCGGACAAGTAAAAATATATAGAGAAAAAAAAAAATTAGCCGGGCATGGTGGCGCATGCCTGTAGTCCCAGCTACTCGGGAGGCTGAGACAGTAGGATTGCTTGAGCCCAGGAGTTTGAGGTTGCTGTGAGCTAGGCTGACGCCACGGCACTCGCCCCCAGGCGAGAGTGAGACTCTGTCTCAAAAAAAAAAAAAAAAAATACATCAGTCTGTCTTGGCTGTGGGCTTCCCCCTGGGGTACATATACTCAGGTACTTTTGGATCTCTGGGCATGAGGCCAAAGTGCATCCAATAGTGCTAGGAAAGTCCTCTGAAGAAAAGTATAAAGGACAACTATTAGGAGGAAGGAAGGAAAAGCTGGAGAATGAGTACCCAGAGCCCATAAGAAGGAATCAGTGGAGTGTGGGCCATACACCAACGGTATCTGACACATGGGCATTTTTGAAAGAACCCAGGGTAAGTGGAGCAAGCAGTGGACAGAACACTGAGGAAAAGGGTGAACTAAAGGAAGTAGGAAAAAATTCAGAAAAGCCAGAAGGAGGAGAGAGGATTGTCCAACTCTTGGTTAACTTCATTAAGCTAAGGTTCATTAAATGTGAAATGATCTTTGGCTGGAACAGTCAAAGGGTGGTAACAGGAGCTAAAACTAGGTTTGCAGTGAGTTTTAGAGAAAGCTCAAAGGGAGAAATTGGTGGCACCAGCTGTGGACTACTCTGTTGAAAGAGTTGCTTATCATTATGAGGGACTTATAAGATTATAATTGAGCTGCTGAGGGTGGAAAAGGAATGGGGACTCCTAGATTGGGAGGAGCACAACTATGTTCATAAGCTGAGTAAAAAATTTTGTAAAAAGACTCAACAAAACTAATAGAAGGAATAAAATTTATACACTATCAATATTTTTTCACTCCTCAGTCACTCTTCGGATACCTCTATATGATTTTCATCATCCTTACTCTTTTTACCTCCTCCTTTCTCATATTATCACCACATCTTGCAATATCTAATAATCATGCTAAATCCTATCTTATAAATTGAGCCTTCTAATCTGTAAACTCTAAGTACTTTATTTAAATATAAATCTCAAATGTCATTTCCTATTCTACATGTTTTCATATCTATCTCTTCTACTAAATGAAAATCTTTCTAAAGGCAGAGAAACATATTCTTTTATGATTTCATCCTCCTTAGTGATTCAATAGACTAGGCATTACTCAAAGGTTCTTTCTATATTTTTGTTGATTTTAATTAAATTAATGCCAACTATTGAAAACAAAAGGCGTGTTTAGCTTAAATATTTCTCTAAGAACAAAGATACAGGCTCTTGAGAACTATATCAAGTCTAATATTCACATTGATCACTTTATTCGGGGAGACGGTATCATTCATTATACACTAATATGGTCAGCTATTTGTGGGTGCATTATGTCTTGCTGTCTTCTCACAGTCTCTTTATCAGTTTCTTATTATTGCTACAACAAATCACCACCAACATAGTGGCTTAAAACAGCACAAATTTATCCTATAGTTCTGGAGATCAGAAGCCCAAAATCAGTTTCACTGGGCAAAAATCAAAGTTGTTGGCAGGGCTGTGTTTCTTCTGAAGACTCTAGGGAACAATTAATCCTGCCGTTTCCACCTTGTGGAGGCTGCTCCCCTTCTTTGGCTCATTGTCCCTTTGGCTCATTGTCTCCCTCTACTTCTGTCTTTGCATCACCTTGTCTTGAACTTTGACATTCTTGCCTCTTGTAAGGACTCTTGTGGTTACATTGGGCCCATCAGAATATTCAGAATAATTTCCCCATTTTAAGATCCTTAACTTAATCACATCTGCAAAGTTTCTGTTGCCATATAATACATTCGCAGGTCCTAGGATTAGGATATGGACATTTTGAGGGGGCCATTATTCAGTTTATCACCGTCTCCAAGGTAATCTTGTTTTTGTTTTTGTTACTTTGTGTTTGTTTTTTCTCCACTAAGAATTATACATAGAAATCATGAAATCATTAATTTACTAAAACCCGTATCACTGGCTAAGGATAACACTATCAATAAAATGAAGTTATACAAAGCAACATCAATTTGTTATGATATTGATTACAAAAAACTGAAAACCATTTGAGTGATATGTGAAATTTAAGCATTCTTGATTCTTAGAATTACCTAACAAGGGTGAATCATTTTTATTTGCCCCCAAGTATGTTTTAAGTATATACCTATGTTTTCTATTTGTATATTATTATTTTATAATTTTAAATATGCTTCTTCATGCTTTGCAAGGACTGAGGTTTAAGAAGTTTTAGGCTGTTAGACTGGAAAGGGAATAAGGGTTACAATCTTCTCTCTATGACCTTTTGTAATTTATAAGTCCAAATGGACTGAACAACACTGAATAATTAATTCATGCTGTGTTTAAGCCCCTATGCTTGCATGTTTTACACCCTAATTATTATGAATTCCTTCCTTGTGCAAATCTTTGATTCCCCAACCTAAATCAGGTTAATACAGACTCATATGCTCCAATTATGGTGATATCTTTCTCTTAACCTTGGCAGAAGGAACATTATAGTAGGTCAAAAAGTATCTTTGAGTTTCATTGAGAAATTAACCCATAAGGGAATTGTGCCCATGGTTGTAGTGTTAATTAGTTTCACCATGAACATATTTTGTGGCTTAGTTAACATTCAGATGCTCTCTGCATTTAAATAAAAATATATGCCCCAATATACTAAAGCCAGTCAAATGTGAT
Organism: Indri indri; assembly: GCA_004363605.1. Lineage (NCBI taxonomy): Eukaryota > Metazoa > Chordata > Mammalia > Primates > Indriidae > Indri > Indri indri. Next base: position 451 of record RJWJ010042051.1, on the reverse strand, counting down.
TTTTATTTAATGATTTTTTTCCTTGTGAATCAAGTAATTAGCACATTGCACATTTTAACTAATTAAGAAAAAATAACTGTCACCACACCCCAGCGAGTCGTGCTGGTGGTGTTTCCCCAGTTATAAAGGTAGAAAAACTGGGGAGTAACAATAGCTTTTCCACTAGATCCAGAAAAGAGAAGGAGGAGAAGAGACAACAAGCTCCTAGAATTGAAACCTGAGACAGCTAACCCTTGAAAAAATTCTGTCCAATGCCGGGCGCGGTGGCTCACGCCTGTAATCCTAGCACTCTGGGAGGCCGAGGCGGGCGGATCGTCCTGAGTTCAGGAGTTCGAGACCAGCCTGAGCAAGAGCGAGACCCCGTCTCTACCAATAATAGAAAGAAATTAATTGGACAGCTAAAAATATATATAGAAAAAATTAGCCGGGCATGGTGGCGCATGCCTGTAGT
>RJWJ010042050.1:0-13215 GCA_004363605.1 Indri indri | reverse complement strand
CACCGCCCTCCCTTCACCACCCCCGCACACACCCCCGTATTTCTCATCTTTGGAATCATATTGAAACATAGCACTTCATGCTCTTGCCTTTTCTGCCCCACATTATAGCTGACAGTTTCCCTGTCTTTATGGTGATTGTTTTAATGGCTGCATAATAGTCCACTGAGTTGATGTGCTCTAATGTTCGGAATCATCCTTCCGCTGTTGAGCATTTGCGTTCCTATCATGCTATTGCAGATAGGGATGCGATGAATGCGTTTGTACAGAAATCTTTTTGCTTCTCTTAAATGATTTCCTGAGGGAAAGGACTCGGATTCCTGAGCTAAGCATCATAGCTCCTTGACGAGCTGTAATGTCACTTTATGGAATGAGCGGCCTGATGGCCACCAGCAACAAGTGAGCATGCCAGCTTCGCTGTTGATATTAGGTGTTAATAATTTAATGCTCTTTTGACAATTTTAATATGAGGATACATCAAGGCTGCTTTAATTTGTGTTGCTTTAACAACAAAGAACAAGGAACATTCTGCAATAGATTTGTATTTTCAATTCTTTTTGTTGTCACTTTTTAAAAAAAAAAAAAAAGAAAGAAAAAGAATTGAAGACTAAACAAATGAACAGTTATCCCTTGGGAATTCCAGCTCTTTGATTGTCTTGATGGATTTGTTGGTGCAATATTTAGAGTTCGGCGAGCAGGAGGCCTTTTGGTTAATAACTGACACAAGCAATCAAATAGGGACTGAGAAGAAGCCAATCTTCTCAGAGGTGCCTGGGGGGACTGACCCCAAATGTCCACCCAGGTCCTCCAGGCAACCTGGCCCACAGGCAGGCTGCCCTTTCCAAAGGCATGTGCAGGAATGCCAGCACGGCCCCTCGCTGGCTCCAGGACGAGGTCTGTCTCACTGCGCTTCCACTGCCCCGCAAAGCAAAGGGCACGTGTGGACAGGCGCCACCCCTACTTTTTGCCCTTTCGTCAAACTGATCTGAATGGTGCACTCTCCCCTCATTCCATTTTTCTGCTCTAAAATAATGAATGATAAATTGAATTTTTTCCCCCTCAGAGGTTTATTTTAATTGCCTGGCAACGCACTATCATAAATTGCTCTCGAATTAATTCTTTGGCTTCGGTGCAGAATCATTTATTAATGAGGATGGCAGTCAGCATCTAAGCGTGGCTATTTTTAGAACACTGCTGCTTTAAAGGCCTTCATTCTTGAGACATCCCCACAAGGACCGTGTACGTCTGACAACCCCTTGGAGAACTTGATTCTCCAGACAAATACGGAGAAGGTCACTGCATGTCCCCTGTGGGCTCATCAGTGATGAGTCGAGGCCCAGAGGGGAAGCCAATGATCCCCGAGTCCCACAGCGGTCGAGGGCTTTGGCCAACTCAGGTCAGGAAGCCGCCATTGGATCTGGGCCCCATGGGACTCCCAGGCCCGTGCTCACCTCTGTGCAGTTCAGTGAAGGGTGGGGCAGGGGTGCAGAGGGGACAGGGGACTGTGAGGGGGTGTGCACTAGAAATGCTGACTGGAGGGGCAGCGATGGAAGGGAGGCAGGAGGATGGGGCTCTTGATGATGCGCTTAAGTTGCTTTCATCAATCGAGTCATTGATCTATTCATTCCTGCACGCCTACTATGTGCTAGGCCACGTTGGAGGCTGAGAATAGTGAGAAAAGGCGACGGTCTCTTCCCTGAAGGAGTTCACAGTCTGCTGCAGGAGATAGACAAATAAACAGGAACTACAGTTGGGCACACCAGGTCCAGGGAAAGGAAGAAGCTCAAGACACTCCGGAAATGCAGACTTGAGGAAATTCACCTGTGATCCTATTGTTTTAAGACGTCTGTGTATGCATAGTTTTCATACAGTTGTAAATGTATTGCATGATTCGCCTTTTTCCTTCCAGCATTTTTTGAAAGCATGATGTCTTATTTCTGTGGAGTCATCACCTGTATAAGTCTAAATGGCTCTCTGATAGTCCGTGAAGTTCATGAAATAAAGTTGATGAAATCCACCTGCTGTTAGACTCTTAGGTTGCCTCGGTTTTTTTTGCAACCAATGGCATTGGATACAGAGCTTCTTTCTTCTTTCCCACTGTTCACTTGTGATGAATCCAGTTCCTCTTCCCGGGCTGCAGGATACGGCTGTGCTGGTAGTTCTTACTGTACTGCCGTGTTGTCCCTAGAGGCCTCACTCTAGTTTCTGGAGCTGCCGTCAGTGCCTCAGGGACCTGTTTCTCTGTTGCCTCCAGCACTGGAATCCACACACACCCCGATATGTATATGTGATTTTCAGCTGAGTGGGTGTGTGTGCCATATTACTGAGCAAAGCAGGGAACGCAGGAGGGAAGAGTGCCAGAGTCTGGCATACATTGAACAGGAGCTCTCAGCCGTCGCATTGAGCGTAGACTCCATGGGGCCAGAGTGGGAGCAGGAGGACCTGTGAGGGGGCTTTGTCAGAGCCCACAGGCAAGATGACGGTGTGGTAGGCCTGGGGGCAGCGTGGGGGTGGTGAAGGGCCACGGGACCCTGGCTGTATCCTGTGTGTACAGCTGTCAGGATGTGCTGACCAACGGGATGTGGATCTAAGAGACAGGAGTCAAGGATGTCTCCAGGGTTTCTGGCCCCAGCAACTGGGAGGATGATGGTGGAGACGGTTGGGGCAATCCCCAGGGGACTATGGGGGCTCAGATTTGGACAGGTGGGTTTGTGATGCCCATCAGACATCCCACAGAGAACTGTGTTCAGAAGCTTGGGCAGAGTGGCGTTTGTTTGCAGGTGCCTCCTGCCCCGTGGCAGCAGCCTAAGGGAGCCTGCCTGTTGCCTTCCTCCCAGACGTTGGCCAGGTGGCTGGAGACAGGTGCACCAACTGCCGCAGCGGGGTCAGAAGGTGACCAGGTCTCAGAGGTGACCCGGATTCCATGGACTCACCATCAGGCCCTGAGCCATCCCCATTTCCCACGTGCTCCTCGGCTTTCAAGGGCATCGTTGGTTCCCTTTGAAATAAAGCAACGCCGAACCCGCTGCTGCAGGGGGCGTCACCTCCGTTCGGATTTTCTCATTAAAATGTGACGTTAAAATGGGGAGCCCGCCCCGTGCCCCAGATCCCAGGCGCCAGCGGGGTCGCACCGGCGAGCAGGTGGCGCGCGGGCCCAGGCTGTGCTCCCGGGCGAGGAGGAGGGGGAGGCCGCACCACCGCTGGCTCGGCTCCCGCGGCGCCGACGGGGTTAACCGGCTCGTGCCGCGGGCGGCGGGCGGCAGTGGTGCATTGTGGTAACGCGGCACCGGGACCCGCGAGCGCCCGTCGCCTCCGCCGGGCGGCCCGCCGAGCTGTGCACACGACCGTGCGAACCGCCGGGCCCCGGCGCCATGTAGCGCCCCGCCGCGGGGATGAAGGGACGCGGCTGCTGGGAGACGGCCTCCGTGCGCTCCTTCTGCAGCTCCGGCTGCCTGAATAAATTTAAAAAGGGTTAGTGCCGCTCGGCTTCCGCCCGGAGGGAAGCCCGGCTCCCCGCGCATGCACGCCCGGCGCCGGGCTTTGCTGCATGATCAGTCCACGCGAACCTCTGATGTCACTCCTCCGCGGCATGGGGAGCGCGGGGAACCTCGGGGAACCCCTGTCCCCGCACACAAAGTGCTGTTGTGCGTGTGCCCTCCGGACTTGCTTCACGCGCGGGGTCATTTTGGAGAGGGGGCTGTGGCTGGAGACATGTCCATCTGATTAACCTCTGCAAAAAGGAAACGAAAAATAATCTAGAGCCTTCTGGAAAGAAGCGGGGAGTTGGCGATCAGTGTTTAATCCACCAATCTACCCCTCCTTCCCCAGAGTTGGCCTGGGCCCCCCACCCCGCATGCCCCCGGAGCCCCTGCAGAATTGCTGCTTTGCCCACAAGGACCTCGGCCCCGGGCTACTAGTGGTGACAGCTTTGCTCAGTGCACAACCCTGCCCAGTGGCCGCCTGCCTTTGAGCAAGGTCCCCCTCCCGCCTTGGCGATGCCACTGACCCCCGTGGGGTGTGCAGGCTTGCAAGCCCAAAGCGCCCTTTCTAGCACTGAGCGGGCGGGGACTTCAGCTGTCTTAAATTGAAGCCTTGCAAACTCACTAAGCTCTTGCCTGCAATTCCTGATGCTTGAGACCTTCTTTATTGGCAATTTTGCCTGAGTGAAACTTGCTGTGTTTACCTTGATGAGTGTTTCTATTATAACGTGAAATTCTGGGGGAAATTAGGATTCTTTAACCCTGTAGACCTGAAAGACACAGAGGCAGTTAATTTCACTTAACAGGAATTTACTAGAAACAGCTGCTTTTGGAAATTAACCCTACGATTTGTAATAAACCTTGTAATTAACTTTGCCTGCTGACTGGTTGCGCGAATGGCTTTCTAAAGCCGGTTTCCATTCCAGAGTCCTCCAAAGTTGCAGGCTCCAAGCCTCAGCCCGGGACTCACATTTAGCCATGTGAACTCTTCTGAAAAGACCCCACAAGGCTTAGGGTAAGCATTTGAAATTTATTTCATTAGGAGCTGATACTACAGCTCCATCTTAAGGATCCTTTAAAGAAACTTGCAAGTGAATTTTGTCCAAAGTGTGTTTTCTGGTTTTAGAGAATTGGTCTTAATTTCTGGTTTTTATTTTGGATACAGTGTCATTTCTAAAGTAGTTATGTTCTTCGTGCAAAGTTTCAACGATGTTTCTGTTATCGATTTGGATGGATTTATTCTGAGGGGGAAATGTTGGAGTTAGTTAAGAAAAAAGACAATACGTATCAGATGTTAAATTGTTTTTCTTCTGTTGGCCTGCCCAGTGAGTTTCTTGGTTGCCAGTGTGTGGAAGATTTGCGGCTAACAGGGAAGCATCCGGCCTGACGTCTGCTAGCATTCTGCTTGGTTGTGGGAGGAATGCTCACCTTTGTCTGGAAGCTCAGGTGTGACCGGAGCAGCGTGACCTCTTTGATGGCCAGCCCTCCTCCGGGCCAGCCTTCGTCTTACCCTCCTGCCAGTGTCCTGCTCTGCACAGTGGGGCTGGGGAGGAGGCGGCTCGGGGGTGTGTTGGAGGGCATGGCGCTTACAACGGGGCCCTGAGCAGAGCTTGCTGCACAGTGGGAGGAGGCCAGGGCAGCCGTCAAGAGCAGCCAGGACTCGGCCTCCATGCCGGAGGCCCTAGGGGCAAACAGGAGAGTATGTCCCCCGGGTGCCCTGTGTGAAGGTCGGCTTAGGAAGGCCAGAACAGTGCGTTCAAGAGAAGATGGAAATCTCCCAGTTTTTAGATGTTGGCCAAAAAACATATAGCTGGGCGCTGCAGGGGGCCTGGTTAGCTGTGAGCTTGGGAGGTGGGAGCCTTCTGGCCCCTCTCACTGTATGGGTATGGGGCTCCTGTCCCCAGCATGCAGACAGGGTAAGTCCGGCCTCCTCTTTTAGACACATTGAAGGGTGTTTTAGAGAGGGGGTCACTGTAGACAAGTTTCCCCTTAGGAAAGGGTTTCAGTGAAATTGTACCATGTACCTGAGCCCATCTTTGTGCAAGTTAAAGGGGAGCTGGGCTTGCTGTCTGCCCAGGGGACCAGGGGCTGAGGTCTGGGCCGTGACCATTTCAGTGGCAGGACAGTGTCTGGGCTTGCGGAAGGTCATCACATGGGCTGCTACTCTAGTGGTCCCATGGTGTAGCCAGGCTATCAGGAGACCTGGGTTCTTGTCCTCGCTCTGAAGCTGGGCTGTGTGACCCTGGGCAAGTCGCTGCCCCGCGAGCCTCAGTTGTGCTCACCCTTGTAAACAAGGAGAAGAATGGGTCGAAAGAGGTTCCGGGCCTCCACCCTGCTCCCAGACTTGAGCATGTGACAAGGAGCCCTGGCGGGGGAGGAGGGGGCGGGCATTGACAGGCGATGGCACATTCAAACGACAGCCACACTGCCTGAACTTCAGCCAGCTGCTTAGCCTTTTTGAGGCTCAGTGTCCTCATCTGCAAGATGGCATTAAACCCGCTTACCTGGCAAGGTGGCTGGGAGGTTGAGATGAGATACTACATACCTGTACCTACCAACCTGTCAGTCGGTCTGTTTATCTGTGTCTCTGTGCTTCAGACGGGGCCTGGTGAGCCACAAAGGGAGACTCTCCATTTGGGGTCTCTTGCAAGTGCCAACTTCAGCCCTTGGCAGCTCACCCCTTCGCTGTCGTGTGTGAGCAGATTTATGTTGGGTTCGTGTATCTTTCTGGTTGGAATGTAAATTGCTCAAAGAGTCGAGAATAAGAACCCCGTACCCTGGCATGGTGGGCTCACCAGAGGTTAGGGCCAGGTGGCCATGGGCAGGCCCTGCCTATGGTACTGCCAAGGTTGTCACTTTCTCATTTGTGGCCTCAAAGTGCCCCTGCTTGCCCATGAGCCAACCTCTGTCTTCTAAGCCTAGCTCTGATTTGCCCAGTGGAGAGAGCTGAACTGTACTTAGCAAGTGACTGGGTGATGTGTCACAGAAACAGAAGGGGATCAGGGCAGTGGCAGCCAACGTGGGCCATCAAGGGCAACCGTACCAGGTCAGGCAGGGTAGGCGTCTTTGCACAGGCCCCCAGCAAACTCAGTGGCAAGCGTGTGCCAGCCTGTGTGTGGCTATGATGTGAGCGCCATGTACTTGAATATTCTGAAGGCCTGTTGTTTTGATGAGATGTTCTGCATCTTTGAGGGCTAGGACAGGTACATTCTCAGAGAAGGAGCCTCGTGGAACCTCAGCTGAGAATTGACATGGGACGTAGGGTCCTTCAAAAAATCACAAGTGGGGTCTTTTGGGGGGATGGCTCGCCAAAGCGCCTGCTCTTGTGTTCCCTGCATTTGGCTTCTGCTGGGGGCCTTGGAAGGGAGGACTAAGGCCTGATGGCAAGGGACTGGCTCTCTGCTCTAATCACCGTCCCTGCATCTGCAGCGTGGCCTCCCGGTGCCTAGGGATTAACATCTGCCACCTCCGCGGGCCTGGCCTCACTCCGCTCTGCCCACTGGGCCCAGCGTCCCTGCCCTTCCCTCCTAATCGAATTCATCTTTGCAGGCCCAGTGCCCAGTCTGGTTCCTCCTGCAGCTTCCCCGCCCGACGCAAGACCCCTCCTGGGCTCCTCCGCAGCAGACCTGGGTTTTTAAATGCAAGTCTTGCCCTGCTCAAGGTTATAAACTCCCAAAGGTGAAGGCTAGGTTTCACCTGCGTCTGTAATGCGCCTCTCCCCACCAGCACTCAGCGCTTTTGCATAATTGATGTGCGTAACCAACCCTCCCCCTTCAACGTGAACGCAGGGAAGGGCCACCTGAGGCCATCTGAGGGACCAGGAGCACCCTTGGGTGGGTGGTGTTTTCTCTCCAGCCTCGTGTTCTTCCTTTGGGGCTTTCTCCCAGTTCACCAGAACTTTCCTGACTCAGGATTGGAAGTGACAGCTGGAATCTTTGCTGCCCCTGCTCTCTCTCTTCTGGTCCCACTGTGAATAGCAGCGCCCCCGGAAGAACCTGGGAAGCTCAGGTGGAAGGTGTGGCTCTTAGGTAAACCTAGGGGATCATGAAGAGCTTCCCAGAGGAGGCGACACCCAGCTGGGTATTGGAGGATGAATGAGAGGTGGGCCGGTGGAGGATGGGGATGGGCAGGTGCTCAGTTAGGCTTGGGCCAGGCGTCAGGGCCTAATGACAGGGGAAAGGGAGGAGTTTATGTCCTCCCCATACCCAGTGGTCACCATTAGTTGGTGTGACCATGGAAGCAAGACATTCTGTCATACATACGTAACATGGCAGAGCCTCTGTGCGCTTACCTTTGGCATAGGGTGGTGAGAATTCTACTTGGCAAATTACCTGGTGGCAGTCATGCATGTGAAAATGTCTTGCTCCTCCCCAGCACATGGTAGCTGCTCATTAGTGTCATTACTTTTTGGGTCCCTCCCAGGATAAGTGTGGCTGTTATATGCATGCATGTTATTTTACAAGCAGACCTGTTTGCACAGAGGCCATGAAGGAGCCAGCCTGCCAAGGCAACGGTGGGACTGGGTACACGGTACAAGTCCAGCCTTTGGAGCCAGATGAGACCCAGGGGTGATGTGGGAGAGGTCACCTCAGCTCCCCCATCTGGGGAGTGAGGCTGCTGTGCAGCTTGAAATAAGGGGGGACATGTGAAGTGCTTGGCACACACAGTGGTGCTTAATCAGTGGTAGCAAGTAAGACGATTATGGGCTGGATCGTTGTACAGATGGGAAACTGGGGCTCAAGGAGGAGAAAGGGGCCTTTCCTAAGATCGCACAGGCAGCGGGGGGCCCAGAGCCTGCACACGCAGCTCCTGACCACGTGTCAGATGAATGGCCAAGGGCAGAGTCAGGCCTGTGGGGAGGCTGTGGACCCTGACTCTGCCAGACTCTCAAGAGGCCTGGCCTGAGTCGAGGCCACAGTAGGTGGATCTTGGGTCACTTTCTGGGGCAGAACCTCAGAGCCTGGGGAATGTAGGGAGTGGCGATTTGGGAGGATTCCTTGTTTCTGGAAAGAAGCTAAATGCCAGGGGAAGTCTCAAGTGTTTCGATGCTTTGAGGCGGAGTGAGCAGCAGTGAATGATCGAGGAGGAGACAGAAGAATTTGTCTTTTCTGTTTAGCAGAAAATCTGCCCAACAGTGTCTCTCAGTCATTCACTGTGTTCCAGCAGTGGTGTGAGGCACACCGTGTCCTCAGCTGCGTAACAGGAGTGCAGCGCAGAGGGGCTGGGGTGGGGCGCGCATACCAGAGCCCAGCTTGCCTCATCCCCAGGCCAGCGTCCTTCCCATCCTCCACACCGGTACCTCCCCCGGGAAGGAACAGAGGACCAGGCGTGGCCCTAGCTGGCCGAACTCAGAGCCCGGGAGGTGCTGGTCTTGCCATGCAGAGAAGGTTTGGAACATTCACAAAGGCTGAGGTTCGCGGGAGTCCGTGAGCTCTGAGGAAAAGCGCCGCCAGTGTGCAGGGATCCGGCACAGAAGGCCCTACGTGGGCAGGCAGCTGAGGGTGGCTTGGGTGGGCTGCATGGCAGGGTGTCCCAGGCAGGGGGAGCAGCATGCTGGGGGTGCCGAGGAGGGCAGTACACCTGTGTGCATGTGAGTGTCACCGTGTGTCAGGGGCAGGCCAACAGGTAGGGAAAGCTGAAAGTTCAGGGCAGGAGGAGGGAAGAAGGAAGGGGAGAGGTGGGCAGAGCAGGCTTCCCACGGTGCTTTGGATTGGCTCTGTGGAAGCCCCCTTCACGTCTGTGCCAACCGGAGCCCCCCCTCAGCAGCGAGGGGCCACTGCGCTGTATCGCGAGGGCTTGGAGAGGAGAGAGGGTCACAGTGGGAAGCGCAGCAGAGAAGAGAAGCATCTCATGGGCCAAGCGCTGTCCCTGTGCATTCGTGGCCGCCCCCGGGCTGCAGCATGCCCAGCGAGGAAGACACTGGCGGCATGGGGGTTACAAGACTGTGACAGGCCCCAGGCTGCCCCAGCCAGACAGCCAAGCTTCTGTCGCTATCAGTGGCCTCAAGGAGCCTGGGGAATGTAGCACACTCCCTGGGGAGCTGCTTCCCTTGACGTTCGCGGGTTGGTGTACAGAGCTGCGATGGGCCCACTTGGTACCTTGTACAGATTAGGAAAGGGTACCCCTTCCTCAAGACCCTTTACTTCCACTTATTTAAAACCATTGTAACATAGTGATTTGTCAGAACAATACTCTTTTCTTCCATTTGCTAGAGTTGTGTGTTACAAAATTAATAAAAACAAATCTACACTGTCTGTTGTGATTGGCAGCCCCTAGGGTTACGCAGTGTACAACCTGCTCAACCATAGGCAACAGCCCTGTTAATATAAACATTTTTCAAGAACAATGTTTGGCTGGTCCAGAGGACAACACAATGACCTCTGTTGCCTCTGGGCAAAGAGAGAAAGGGCTGCCTAAGTGCCAGGCCACAATGGGTGTCCCCACTGGGTCCCCAGCACAGGCCAAAGTGAGAGTAGAGCTTGGAGGGGCCACGGGAGGCTGAGTGAGGAGGCTTCAGCATAGCCAGTGAAATGGGGAGAAGAGGCTGAGTCCGGCTGCAAGGGGTTGAGCTCAAGCTCGTGACTGGAACTGAGGTTTGCTGAACTGACATCTCCCTCTGACCTCGTCAGGGAGTGTCCCGCAGGGCACGGCCCCGCCCCCTGCTGACGTGATTCATTCTCCTCGCACCTGGTTTTCCCGTAAAGTGCCAGTCAGCTCAGACCAGCAGCAGCATCTGATCAGCTAGATGAGCAACATGAATAAAGATGAAGTTACGGGCCTCATGCTGCCAAAGATAAATTTCTTTTTATGTCCTGCTTCCCTCTGACGTGCGTGTTGAATAATGACTGTTGACGCACATCTTCAGAAATAGTAGCTGCTCACACTGAATGGTGTGTCGGGGCGGAAGGAGGCCACGGACTTGGGGAGTGGAACCCCACCTGGACAGCACCCTGGGGCTGCCTGCTGTGTCCTGGCCTGGGGTGCCCAGCATCCTTGTGGCCAGAAGCGGGGGCTGGTTAGAGAACTGATAGCTGGCCAGGCCCACCGGGTAGACCCCTCTACCTGGAATATTTTTAATCAGAGGCAGCACAGTCTGTACAGGAGGGGGGTCTCTGAGGCATGACTCTGTTCCTTAACCATTTAGCAGCTGCTCATCTGCCTGGTGACATCCGTTCCCCAAGCCCACTCCTCTTCTGTCCCCCAACACACATGCCTTGTTTTTGGCCAAACTTTCTGAGATGTACCAGGGCCAGTCCTCTGTGCCCTGAACATTCAGTATTAAGGGTTATTTACCCTTTAGGCAACAATTCCAGATGTTCAAGATCACAGCGTTTCCATAACTCCATGATCCCTCCTGCCACTGTTTTTAGGTCCCTATTTTCGGTTGGTATTTTGCCTTTATATGAACATCCTTTTTATATCTTTGAGATCCAAAAAAAATAGCATTTTCACATGGCTGCACATTATAAGCACTTTCCCACGTTACTGCAGGCTTAATGTTTATCCGTTTAATGGCTGTGGAACGCCTTTTCCTTCTGTTAGACATTTAGGTTCTTCCAGGATTGTCACCATAGCCAAACTGCTGCCTGAGCATCTTTGGCATGTAAAATTTTCCTTTTGTGGTTTCTTTCCAGGACGGATTTCCAAGAGTGAGATCGCTGAGTCAGAGTGTGAATGCTTCCCTCTGGCCCCACATGGCCCAACCAGCGTTCTGGTTCATGATGCTCGGGGCAGGCGTGGACAACTTCTCTAAGCCTCCTTGCATTAGACTTATGTCATTCTGGGAGATGATTCTTTGACCAGCATAAAATTGTGCCTCGTTAGTGTTTTAATTTGCATATGACTAACCAAGAAGCATGAATTGTCCCCACTAGTTCCGTACCTTGTGGTTGTCCCTTCGTGGCTTTAGCTGCGTTTTCTCCTGCCCTTGTGTGGAAACCCAAAGGGAAGCAGTATATGTGCGGTTAGTTTATGTCCTGCATGGCCAGAACCCAAGCCAGACAGGAAGGACTTCTTGGGACCCTGGCACTGATCCACTCTGTCCTTGGTGGTTGGGGTTTGGACAAGTGGTCCCTGGACCTGTCATTCCCTAGCAGGACCTGCTGCATAACTTGTTGGGGCCCAGTACAAGATGAAAATATGGAGCCCCTTGCAAAAATTATTATGAGTTTTAAGACAGCAGTAGCTGAGAATTAAACCAAGCCTGGGTCCCTTCTGAGTTCAGGCCCAGTGGGACTGCACAGGTCACACACCTGTCCTGCCCCCATGCTCTGGAGTCATCTAGTTGGAAGTAGCTCACTTGACCATGCTGAATCCACTCCTTAGCTGTCCCAAGGGCCACTCCAGATGCAGAGGTTCTGGTCCAAGCGTGGGCAGAGTCCTGACGTGGGAGCTCTCGCTCCTGCTGCTCTGATCTGTGCTCAAGGACAGCACCACAGAAGGACCCCTCCTTGACTCCCAGGTCTCCTCAGCCGTAGAGTTAGTTGTCTTTTCTTGTGGCCATTTCTGTGCCTGCTTCAACCTCACCCTGACCTCTAGCAGCTCTTTCTGGTGCAATCTGGCCCTTCTTCTGCTCATCTTTGCCTACTTTGCCCAAGCAACACCAGTGGCCAGGAAGCATCTCACTGTCCTGGGACATTCTGTGCACTTCTTCCAGTGCAAGCTTTCACCTTCGCTCTGCCCATTTCACCCCTACCCTCCCCATCTCGACCCCTCTGCCCTTGCTGCCTTCTCCTTGCCAGCCCACAGCTGGCAGGAGCTGCTGTTTGTATTATATGGAGCTGGGAACCCAATGGTTGCGGATCGTTGCTAACAGTCGGAATGGTTGTTTGCAGCCATGGCAGTGGTTGTTCCTCTTAATTGGAAGTGCCAGGTTTTCTCTCTGATCGCTGTCACCAGGCTCCTCACAGATAGCAGAGGTTCCTTGGGAGGTGTTAACTTCTCAGGGGCCTCTGAAACATGCTGGCATTCTGAATGGGCTAGGTGGGTTTCCATAGAAGGAAGGGGAGGTGACACATAGTGCCAGCGCTGGGCAGTGGCATCCTGCAGGGGGAGCTGGGGCTGGCTGCCCAGGTGGCTGCAGCAGCAGGAGCTGCACTCCAGGGCAGGGGATCGTGTAGGGTTTGGAGCTTTCTTAAATGGCCCTTGGTTTGACTTAGCTCTTACTGTCATGGGAAACGTGACCTTATACTCATGGTTTTTCCCTGGCATTTTTCAAAGCTTGACTCAGGAAGGTGTCGATGCACAAATTCTGACACTGAGTTGAGAAGCTACCTGTATGAAGGAAAATCATGTAGCCACAGAATCCTAGACTGTCACTGTCAGATGGGGACCTAGAGGTGATTTGCCCAACCCTCACGGTACAGACAAGGAAACTGACGCCTAGAAACACACAGTTGTACAGTTGGGAAGCCACGGAGCCAACCGACCACTGCTGGAGGTACAGGTTGGAGAACATAATCCAAAACCATTGTCGTTTGGCCGTTAAAATAATTTTTGAGATTTTTTTCCTGATTACCAAGACAATTCATGCTCATTGTTGAAAATTCAGTAGGAAAAAAGAGCATTTAGTAGAAAATAAAAAATACCTGTAATTCTGTTGCACAAAAATAACCCCAAATGATGCTAGCTACTGTGCACCAGGAACCTGAGCCTTTCACCTGCATGTGTGATCCATCTCTGCCCGTCCCTTGATCGCTGTCACCCTGAGCCCCGGCTCGTTTGAGGTCCCCACTCACGT
>RJWJ010042049.1:0-13169 GCA_004363605.1 Indri indri | reverse complement strand
GTGACACCAACCTTTTTAGCTTCCATATATGAGTGAGAACAAGTGTGTTTAACTCTCTGTTCCTGGCTTATTTCACCTACTATAATGTCTTCCAAAATCATCCATGTTGCTGAGAATGACAGGATTCCATTCTTTTTTGTTCTTTTGCCCATTTTTTAATTGGATTTTTCATTTTCTTATTGTTGAGTTCTAGGAGTTCATTGTATATTTTGGATAACAGTTCTTTATCAGATGTATCTTTTGCAAACATTTTCTCCTAATCTGTGGCTTGTCATCTCATTCTCTTGACATTGTCATTCATGGAACAGGAGTTTTTAGTTTGAATGAAGTCCACTTGTCAATTATTTCTTTCATGGATTGTGCCTTGGATGTTGTATCTTAAAAAAGTCATGGCCATACCCAAGGTGATTTGCTCATTTTTTCAATGTTATCTTTTAAAAGTTTTATAGTTGTGTCCTTTATTCTATGATCCATTTTGATTTAATTCTTCTAATGAATGTAAGGTCTGTGTCTAGATTCACTTTTTTTTGCACATGGATGTCCAATTGTTCCAGCATGATTTGTCATTACATTGTATTGCCTTTGCTCCATTGTTAAAAAATCAGTTGACTGTATGTATGTGGGTCGATTTCTGGGCTCTCAATTCTGTTCCATTGATTTACTTATCTATTCTTTTGCCAATACCGCACTGTCTTGGTTACTGTAGCTTCATGTTAATAGTAAGTCTTGAAGTTGGGTATTGTCAGTCAAAAATGAATGACTGACATTCATTATTGAGTTGGCTATTCTGGGTATTTTGCCTCTCCATATAAACTTTAGAATCAGTTTGATATCCACAAAAGAACTTGCCGTGATTTTGATTGGAATTGGCTTGAACCTATAGAACAAGTTAGGAAGAAGTGACAGTCTCACAATGTTAAGTCTTCCTATCCATGAACATGAAATCACTCTCCATTTATTTAGTTCTACTTTGATTTCTTTCATCAGACTTTTGTAGTTTTCCTCATATTTCTCTTATACATATTTTATTATAATTACAGCCAAGTATTTTATTTTTGTGGGTGGGTGCTAATGTAATGGTAATGTAATGTAATGTACTGGTAATGTATTTTTAAATTTAAAATTGTGCTTGTTAATTGCTGGTATATAGGAAAGTGATTGACTTTTGTCTATTAACCCTGTATCCTGCAACCTTGCTATAATTGCTTATCAATTCCAGTTTTAGTTGTTGTTGATATTTTTAGATTTTCTACATAAACAATTATATCATCTGTGTGCAAAGGCAGCTTTATTTCTTCCTTCCTAGTCAGTATAACTTTTATATCCTTTTCTTGTTTCACTGCATTAGTCAGGACTTCCACTAGAATGTTTAAAAGGAGTGATGAGAGGGGACATCCTTTCCTTGTTCCTGATCTTAGCAGGAAAGCTTTGAGTTTCTCACCATTAGCATAATGTTAGCTGCAGTGTTTTTTTGTAGATGTTCTTTATCAAGTTGAGAAAGTTCTCTTCTATTCCTAGATTGCTCAGAATTTTTATCAAGAATCATGTTTGATTTTGTCAAATGCTTTTTCTGCATCTATTGATATGATTATGTAATTTTTCTTCTTTAGCATGTTGATGTGATGGATTACATTAATTGATTTGTGAATGTTGAATCAGATTTGCATGTCTGAGATAAAATCTTCTTGATCATGGTGTGTATTATATTTATACAATGTTGGATTTAATTTGTTAATATTTTGTTGAGGATTTTTGTATCTATGTTCATGAGAGGTATTGGTCTGTAGCTTCGCTTTGTTATAAAGTCTTTGTCTGGTTTTGGTATTTGGGTGGTCCTAGCCTCCTGGAATGAGTTAGAAAGTATTCCCTTTACTTTAGGTTCTGAAAAAGATTTGTAGAGAACTTGTGTAATTTCTTTCTTAAATGTGTGATAGAATTCACTAGTGAACCCATTTGGGCCTGGTGTTTTATGTTTTAGAAGTTTATTAATTATTAATTCAGTATCTTTAACAGATTTAGGCCTTCTGAGATTGTATATTTCTTTTTGTATAAGTTTTCCCACCATTTTACATTCATTTTCCTCTCCTGTCTTGCATTCTCTTTGATTAATTAAATATTTCTTCTTGTTCCATTTCCTGTACTTGCTTCTTAGTAATACATTCCTCTACAGTTCTTTTAATAGTTACTTTAAAATGGCAATATGTATCATTATTTATTAGAGACTAATATAAATTATTACTCTTAATACATATAAGACAATGAAGAAATTTAGAAGGCTTACCTCCCTTTACCTCCAACCAGTGGTATGCTGAAGCTGGCTCATACCAGTTCTTGAAGGTTGATTGATAAATTTTCAGAAATTTTGCAAGCCAGTTGTTAAAACATTGGTAGTTTGAAATTGGCCATGCATGGGTGCAGAGAGATAGGAACACTCATACACTGCTGGTGGAACTGCAAACTAGTACAACCTCTGTGGAAAGTAGTACGGAGATACTTCAAAGAACTAAAAGTAGACCTACCATTTGATCCAACAATCCCCCTACTGGGTATTTACCCAAAGGAAAAAAAAAAACATTCTATAAAAAAAGACATCTGCACTCAAATGTTTATAGCAGCCCAATTCGCAATTGCAAAGATGTGGAAACAACCCAAGTGCTCATCAATACATGAGTGGATTGACAAAATATGGTATATGTATACCATGGAGTACTACTCAGCCATAAAATAAAATGGTGAACTAATACCTCTTATATTAACCTGGATGGAACTGGAAACCATTCTTTTAAGTGAAGTATCACAAGAATGGAATAACAAACACCACATGTACTCAGCATTAAATTGGAAGTACGACCAACACTTATGTGCACATATGGAAATAATACTCATCAGAATGCAAGCAGGTGGGAAGGAGAGGAAGGGATGGGTAAATTCACACCTAACGGGTACAATGCACACTATCTGGGGGATGGGCACACTTAAAATTTTGACTCAAATGCAATTTGAGTACAAAAGCAATTTATGTAACCAAAACGTTTGTACCCCTGTAATATTCTGAAATAAAAAAAACTAAAAAATAAAATAAAGTAGACTTACATAGATATAAACAAAAACAAACCAACAAAAAAAGAAATTGGCCATGGTGGCAGTATTTATACACAGAAATGGAAAATAATCAAAGTAGAGTGCTTTTGGGTTTCTGAGAACATGTTATTTAGCATTTACTAACACATTACTGCCTCCATCTATATTTATGTTATTGTTTCCATGCCTTTTAATACTATGTATATTTTAGACCCCACAAAACATTATTAATATTATTTTATACAGTTAGCATTTATGTATGAATGGAATCATAGATCCCTAACAAAACTTCCTAACTATACATTTTTTCAAATTATCATGTTTTCCATAGCACAAAGAATTAAAGTACAAGTGAATAATTATTTAACCAGTGGAATTGACCTGAGTCATGGGCACAGACTTTGCCTGATTTTGACTTCCTTTCATGTCAGCAACTTGAGTAATATTTTGATGAATGTAAGCTATCTTCTTAGGCATTCTGTCCAGCGTTTGCTGTATGAAAGCAAAAATAAACACATGATGCATAACTTATTAGGTAATGTCATCTTTGATACTGCTACTATTACTATTTATATAATAAAACTAAGGAGGGGATCCTGAAACATAGTGTGCATTCAATAAATATTTGTGGAATTGGTGAACGAATAATAACAAGCCACAACCAAGCCCCTACCCTCACCAGCATAATCTTCTGTAAAACTGGGAGCATTCCTCTGTTTTATCTTAAAAAGTTTATTCATTTTTGTGACTTCAGCCTCCTCCAGAAAGCTTTTCCTGACTTTCCAAGTTCATGTTAGGTGCCCATTTTTGCTTCTACATCATCGGGGGCTTCCTCTAGCTTATCACATATATAATGCTTTGTAAGTGCTTGTTTAATTATACATCTGTCATTTCCACCATTCCGTGTGCTCTCTGAAGGCAAGGATTACGGCTCTGTTGTCATATAGGAAATACTAAATACATTCAACTCAAACATATGAATTATAGATTCCCAAAGGCAGGTACTAAATCTCATCTGCCTGTTTTTACTTTGTAATGTGGAAATAGTACTACATTGCTACACAATTTTTCAATTAATATTTCTCATTTGAAATCACCACTCTCCGTTAGACTGTGTGATCAGAAAAAAAGAAACTTCTTTTAATATTAACTTGACAAAACAGAAAACTGAGCCTGGCCAAATAGTCACACAATGATATTTGAAGCATTTTCCACTTTAGCTTTCCAGCTTTTGTTCCTCTCCAACAACACAGGGGACTAAGCCCTTTAAGAATTCCCAAGAAGGGAAAATAGGGTCACAGAGCACCTTAACTGGAGGGTTTCCAAACACTTAAAATGGTATTGGGTGATGATGTTTAGCAAAATGGAAGCAGGAGTAAATCAAATATAATGTCAGAGTCCAAGTCAGGAGTCTTGCCTCCCAGGCTCATGGTTGGATAACTTTGTTCCATCTGCTCAGCAGGTGGAATGCCTTGGAAGCAGTTGCACCCTGTGTAGTAAGTACCTTGGCCCATGTCATACCCAAGAAGTCAGAATCTAAGTTTTTCAACTTAATCTAAAGTTTCCAATCTAACTTTTTCTTCCTCAAGTTTTGGGCTCCATCAAACAATTGCTTTAACCAGAATAATTTTTTTTTTCTTTGTTTTGCCACTCTCAAAGCATATTGTGAAAGCTTGGAGACCAGAATTTCATATTTGGCAAAGCACCAAGTTTACGGAACTCCTTGGACATGGCCTCCAGCTCAGAACCAAATGGCAACTCCAATTGGTTAGAAGGGTCAATTATATTTGTAAATGTTTTAGTTCTTAGAAAAGCATACTCTAGGAACAATGAGGAAAAAAATCTCTTTAATTTGGCTGGAATGAGACTAGTCATGTCATCTGTCCTAAATTTAAATTTGTTGGGGATGAAGAAGACATAAGCTCTAGTTTTAATGATTACAGGTCATAATTTCCAGAGCCTGACTGCTTTTGGCAACTTATTACTGTGTTAAATGGCACACACACAGTTTCAAATCCAAACCATGAGATTTTCCTCCCTCTCCCCCTTTTATTTGCTAATCACAGCCTGCTTTTTCTAGGTCTTCTCTTTGGCTGTGCTATTAGAGAATATTAATCAGAACTTCCTTAGGGAATATTCTTCCCTGGGTTGGTCACTGAAAACATTTTTTTTTTTTTTTTTTTTTTTTGCTTATCAGACCACTTTTAGTGAGTGATTGAAACTGGTAGATGGTCTAGATGGAGAACTGAGTCAATTTCTCTTGGCAAAAAGTGGCCAGGACATTGAAGCAAGATGGAGCCTGTGCCTACCAGGAGGAGAAAGGTTTGCTGCCAGATCAAGTTGGAAGAATGTCTGCTCTAAGTCACATGCCACATTATTTATCTAGCTTTACTTCTTTCATCTCTAATATGAGTAAGCACCATTACCCCCATCTCACACACACTATTTTGTGTGTTTATTTTTGCGTGAATAGTATGTGGATACAATGGGGACTCCATGTATAGTCTTGATTTTGCAACAGTGTGCTTATTCTTACATGATGCCTATTAAGCACAGAAAAAAAATCCAATGGCAATTCAAGGTTTTTTAAAAGAAGCACAGAAAAAGCCCCCCGTCATCAGCATTTTCTTCAACCTGTCTACCAGGTGTGCTCCTACCTCGTCGTCTCTGAACCATTAGCCCTGAGAGAGGAGGCCTGGGCAAATTTGCCTCCTCTACCTTGCTTCCCTAATTTTTTCTTTAGCCACTATTCTGGAAGGTGCAGCCCCAGGGTGGATGCCTACTAGTGGAAGCGGCGTCTATTCTACATTTTGACAGAACCTCCCTAAGGCCATCCAATGTGGATCCTGATATTGGAGCCATAGGATGACTTGGAATGAAGGATTACTGAGATGTGAAGACATTAGTTTAATTTCCCCTCCTCGAAAATAAAACTCTATTACATGCATTACAGAAATGGGGCCATAATACTTACATTCTTATAGCCCACTTAAGAAATATCATGGACAGCTTTCTATGCCCTCAAATATAGATCTGTATTGTCAGACTCATGGACTCCATGCTATTCCACCATGGTGTACTTGACTTTCCTTTGGTAACTTAAAAACTAAAGAATTTCATTGACAGAGCTCTTTTGTAGTAGTTGCTATGATTTCTTTCTGGCCCCAAAGTTGCTACTTCTGTACTTTGGTGTATTCTTCTCTAAGACTTTAAAAGAAATTTCAAGTCTCTTAAGGCTTTTTGGAACACTCTAAGTAAACTTGAAGCTCATATCAGCTATTAATAAACAGTTGCTGGTGAGATTTAAAGTCCCATAGAGAAGATTGGAATAAATTTCAGAGAACTTCCCTAACTCTCACGACCCAGAGTTCAGACACCTCTATCTGGCTAAAGCCGGGCCTACATTCTCTGGACACATGTTATGTGGCACCACCATTATTCATGGGTTGTCAGAAATAGCCTCTTACCTCAAAATTGTTTGTCAATGTTTGAATACCCCGAAATCTCACTTGCAATAACCTCATTATTTTCCCTTATATTTTCGATCCCTCGGTTATAAAACGCTGCTGCTGTTGGCACCATTTACACTATGGTATAAAGAAGTTGCAGAAACCTTTTTTTTTTTTTCTCATCCTGTCTTGAAAAAAAGTGTTGTGAGAGGGAACGAGGATATGCATATTGGATATCTAATGTAGGACGGTGGCCTGACAGGTGTGCTGGGGTAGAGGCAGGGCAGTGGTGGCGGTTCCATGGTCTTGGGGTCTGGGATCACTACAGGGCAGTTTGCCCAATCACAGTTTTGCCCAGCACAATTTCTGATGAAAGCGTAGATGACTGTGTAAATTTCAGGCCTTTGGAAGGGGGAAGGGGAAATTCTCACACTCCATGGACAGATTTGATAAGGAGTGTGGGGGAAAAAAAAAAAACCTACCAGTTTTACAAACTTGCATTGAGGAGAGGTTCTCTTTATCATTCAACAGTGAAGGAACCACAGGCAGAAGAGCCTGAAGATGTTGTGCAGGTACTAATTTACTGTCAGCTGAGCGCCCCCTAGGGGTCGGGGATAGCCAGTGGAGGAGATGGTCCAGGCCCCCAGATTTTGCACCCTCTCCACTTTTGGACAGTCTGTGGGGCAGAGCCTGATTCTACTTGAGGATTAAAAGAGCCTCAAGGTTCATAATCATTCATAGTGGATCAATAATAATTTCAGCTCTGTTTATATTCAGCAGCTGTAGAATTAAGGTAAGTGGCATACTTTGCAATCCACGAGTTGCCACATAAATATTAGTGATCATTAGTGCTATGACTGCCTGCGACCTTATTTGAAAGATAATGTAATTTTATTCCCATTTCGAAAAACCCTAAGAAGAAGGGAAGGAAACTATTTTAATTTTCCAAAATGAAAATAGCTTAATTTTGTCTGATTATGGACAATGCCTATATAGAATATTTAAAAAAATGAATGTAACAAAGAAAAGGGAATACAAGTTTAAAATTTTGGAACCTATCACTAAATAGCCCTCCAAAAAGATTTGCTCAATAAATATACTTACCAGAAGTGCATGAGGGCAGCCTAACGCTTGCACACTTACAAATGCTGGGTTTTGTCCATCTTTTTAATCATAGCCAATCTGTTGTTTTATTTGCATTTCTTTGATTACTAGTGAGGCTGAACATCTGTTCATATATTTACTGGCCTTATTTCTTTTTGAATTGTTTATTTACATCCTTAACCCATTTTTCTTTCTCTTTTGTGCTGATTTATAAGAACTTGATGCACTATGGATATTTATCCTTTTCCTGGAACATATGTTACAAACCTTTTTCTCCAGGTGTTTTTTGTCTTTTACCTTTGATTGCAATGTGTCTGTTATTTAAAAAACTTTCTGGGTTATGTAAACACATTAATATTTTCATTTATGGTTTCTGGCTTTAGCACTATGTATGAAAAAACTTTATTTAAAAATGTAAAATTATTCACCCCTATTTTCTCTGAAAATAGAATTTATTGAATGTCTACATGTGTCAGGAGCTGTGTTTGGCTTCTTACATGTATAATTTTATTAATTTTTTTACCATAGTCTTATAAGATGGTTATTACTATCATCTCCATTTTGGAAATGAAAAAAATTGCAGGTCGGGAAACATGATTCATTCATGGTCACCCAGCTGAGAAGTGGGAGACCCATGATTAGAGGTCAGGTCTCTAATTTAATAGCACATAAACTTTTCAAGGATTTCATATTCTAGAGATGACCCTGCCTACACATGCTTAATGTGAATAAATTCATATACTAGAGTGAATTTGTTACCAGTACTTTTCTCAGAAAAAATACACCCACTCCTGAAAATAATTACTTTAATAGATTTATGCAAGCCAGATAATTTAAAAATAGGGAATATGGCTGAGAATACCAAGGACTAGTTTATAGAGCAAAATTTATTAATTTTCATAGTGTAGATGGATAGCATATTTTGGTTATTCAAATCTTCTAGTTAAAATGCAGGGCACTATCACCATAAGCCATGGATAAACCTTCTAAGGTCCTTTGTGGGCAGAAACCATAGACTTCTCTAATAATCAGGAAAAATGAATAAATATTATGCCTTCTTCTGCAATAGCCACTTACTAGGGGCAACATTTTGTTCTACCCTCTTTATACATTTCATGTGTTAATTTACTATTACAGTCAAGTCTTGGTTTTATACCTGCTCCCTTTGAATTCAAGTCCTGTTTGATACTAGACCTAATTATTTTCTTTGAATTGTTTATCAGGTTATACATTTGTGAACCACTTCTAGAAAAATCAAACTAGTAAACTATAAGGTGTTTTGTAAACAAGCTAACCAGGCTCTTGCTAAGATGAGAACTGATTGGCAAATTTTTAAAAATACAAATTATGAAAGTATGATTAAGATATTGCTGTTGATATGAGTTTTTCCTACTGATACTTTGCGTTTTGGCTACTTTCAGAGAATTTGTAGAGGGAATAAGATGTTTTCAAATGACATGGAAGAGGAGTTGTTAACATTCCTTTGAAAATTTCATATCCAGAGAAAATAGTGCTTTTCTTTGATTGATCATTCAGTAGTTTAGGATAATTTCCAATACTTTAAAGCTGAGAAAAAAATATAATGGGTAATAAGGCAATGGGAGATAGTTTTAAACAGTGTTGCAGAAATAATTTTCTTTTAATTTGCTTAAAAAACATAGTGTATGTAACAAATAATATCCAAGGAGAATTTTATGATTCTTTTTTGACTGGGGTTGGGGTTAGAAAAAGACAATTTTATAAATTTGGGTTGATGATCTAAAAGAGATCATTTATAAGATACGAAAAGGAAACTTTACAGGCTAATTATCCATCAAATAAGGGAATAAAGTGAAGGCAATATATACAAGGTGAGTCCGATCTTTGTTTTCTTCAAGGAATGTTTCTTAGATATCAAAAAACTAGACAAATTCCTTGGAATACGCCAATTTTTTTCACCTGCTTTTCTTTTTGGGATAGTTTGTACTTAATGGAGAGAGAGTTATGCAGAATTGGAAGACTATTATGATGTGAATAATTTCATTGATAACGATTGCATTTACTGAGATGGGAAATAGAAAGAATGCCTGGGGAGAAGTAGAAATATATAGGTCTGAGGTTTGTAAAAGGGATCGGGATTGGAGAAACAGATCCAGGAGTCAGAATTCGTCTATATATTTAGTCAATAAATATCTATGGAGTACCTACTACATGCTCGGCACATTTTGGGGAGCAATACTCTCCTTTCACTGTAGCTTTAGCCCACAGATAATTGGACTAATTGGGGGAGTGCTAGGGAGGGTGCTTTGTTTCTTTTCACTATCCCTTCATTCACTCCTTGCTATGGGGCAGAGAAAAGGCTCATTACTAGCTCAGAACTTGAAATTAATGGGTCACATTTTACTGTGGACAGGGACACTATATTAAAGGTGATTATCATTAATGGTGTGCTCTCCTCTTTCTCCCACTTTCTGGACCTATGCAACTAGCAGATTAGAATGTCAAGGACTTTCCCCTGTGTGAAGTGTGGTCATTCCCTTTCTCTGTTCTGTCTTCCCTCCTCCCGGGTCACACTGGCCTGGCCAGCTTGAGACTGCAAAGCAAGATCAGTGCAGAGGAAATCTTCAGAGTGAAGCTTGTCTTTTGCTGGCTGTCTCTCTGTTCTTGCATCTGGGCTGGCAAGGCTGACCTCTGACTCTCGTCCACGTAGGTAGCTGTGTAAGTGAATTTGGGGTTGCCAAGCAGTGCTGGCTTTGGTTCCTCACCTACTCCAGGCATAACTGAGTTCCAGGCCAAGACCCAGAAGCAGGAGGTCCCACTGTGATCTTGAGCGTAAGCTGTTTTTTCCATTCCAGCTTCTACCAGTGCTTTGCTCTGTTAATTCCGTTAATAAACAGTGTGTTTTATTTGGCTAGTGGGCCTTGTGTGCATGCTCCATTGGTCATGGCCTTGAAGGAGAGCCGGAGAGAGTGGCAGTTCCAACCTCTAAAAACACTTATATAACATACAGAGCACCTGAAGCCTTGGAAGTAAATATGGTATCCCAGGGAGAGTGTGGAAAATGAGAAAAGAGGAAAAAAGATGGCAGAATCCTTAGAAAAAGCCCCCCAACCTCCAAGAGATGTGTACGCTGTTATGTAACTCGACTGTGAAAGGAGAGTTAGGACAGAAAGTCAGACAGAAAGGCGCTGTGACTGAGTGGACATTGACACTGTGGGAGGCTTTATTATTCCTCTTGTTTTCACCTTTAAAAAATCATTTTAAGAATGGGCAGTAGCTACTTTTATAACACTAATAATAATAGAAGAAGTCAGATAGAGAAAGAACTCAGCAGTGTGATTTAGGCAGGGGAGAAATCCTTTGAAATAATAAAGGGGTAAGATGTTAGCCAACCCTGAAACGTTGCTGTCTCCCTATGGCCTCAGGGAATGGTGACTGTTCTCTCCACCTCAGGTTGCAGTGAGCAACCCACGCCTCCACTGCATGAACCATATAAGTGTACTTCTTTGGCAGTTAACACATGTATGGAGCAAATATGGATTTTGAGAAACTTCATGTTGTGAGGAATCACAAATCGATCTTTCGACTCATGCAAGAAGCCATCTGGGGAGAGTATAACCTGAAGCCAGGAAGCTCCCACCAAGGCTGGGGGAGGTGGGTGCAAAGAGGAAGAAGAAATCTGGGGGGACTAAGAGCAAAAGGGAATTTATTTATTCATCTGTTCCACAAACACTCATTGAGTAACTGTGCCTGCTTTGTGTCAGGTTCTTTACAAGGTGTTAAGAAAATGATGGTCAACGATATCCATGTGGTTTCTGTCCTCCCTGACCTTCCATAGTGGCGAGGATACAGGCAAGTGAGCAGGGAGTCACAACAGAGTGATGAGTGCTCTGATGGGTCATTGCTATGGAAGCACTGGGAGGGTCTAAGGCAGATCTCACTAAGAGACAAAGGAGGCGGTGGTAGTGTCGGAGATGGTGGTGGGGAAGGTGTGTGTGTAACTCTGCCATGGACCTATACTTCCTAGCTATGTACCTAGAAAGCCCTCCTTGGACAAGAAAGTAACTTTTTTTTCCAATAACTGTGCTTTCAAAGTTATGATGCTTCAGTGTGGATGTGTTGATGTTTCTGTGACTAAATAAAGAAATGACTGTTTTATTAGCCAACAACATAGCTAAATATTATGAATACTCAACCCAGAGTCTGAATATGCTTTTTAGTTCCACTGGAGAAGTGTCCTTCACTTTAGAAGCCATGTGGTTTCCACACCTCAACCCAGCTGAGAAGCTAATTTATGGACAGGAGACGGCAGCTGCCAAGACAGACAGGCCGTTCCATGGCAGCTGTAGCAGATTACAGACTGTTAAATTTGTACAGACACATGTCATTGTGTCACTCTGCTTTGGCAAAGCCATATGTTCTGTTCTTGAATGTTTTGGGTCTGAGTTCCCCCAAGGCTTTGGCTTTGTCTCATAGATGTGCAGGGAGCCGGGGACATCAGAGCGATAACTTCGGGGCTTGAAAATGGGGAAAATTGCATGAGCAAGGGATGGAAACAAGGACCGAGATTAAGACGTGTAGCCCTAAAGTTTTATTCTCATTGCCATATGGCCCTGAGCCTATGATCTGCCAACATTTACAGTCAAAATCAACCAAAAATTTCTGGTAATTTTTTCACTAGTTAAAGGTGGGAATTGATGGTGTAAAATGACCAGGTGAGCTATATAAAGGGCTCAGTCTGCCCTGTGGGTTTAGAGATGCAGAGAGGTGTGTGGGAGGGCATGACATGACACCCTGACCTCTCTGGGCCAGACGGTGTGGGCAGGGGATGCTCTGAGAAGACTAAGGACCTATAAACTTGTGAGCATTTGAGAGAATGCTCATGAAAGCACTTCATATATATAAGCACTTAATAAATGTTCTTCTTTATGCCTTTCCTAAAATCATTTCCCTCATCACCCTGGCCCTAAAATCCTATCAACTCTTCTGTCAACTTGTTTGGGGACATGGAATAGGTTTTGTGGAAACAGAACTATGGTAACAGGGCCACTATTTCTATTTTGGCTTTCGGAGCAAGGACATAGTTTTCTCAACTCAAATGATGGTTCTAGAGCATCCTTAACCTTGAGCAGAAGTATCTTCCAGGTTGGTTCAACGCCCACATCACATCTGGTCACCCAGTCAGGGCCTGAGGACAGATGATCGAATGTTAGGTGCAAAAGAGCAACAAGGCCTTCATTTATTACAGTGTTCCCTTCCTTCCTTCCCTTTTTCCTTCTTTCTTTCCTTTCTCCCTTGCTGCCTCTCTCCCTCCTTCTCTCTCTCTTCGTACTTTCTATCCTTTTCCACCTGAAAAAGAAAATAAAGCAGAAACACTTTAGAAGGAGTAGAAAGAACGAATTTAGGAATCTGAGTTAAGCCATTTCCTATAGCTAGGTACTAAATGTAGCTCTAAATTTCCTAGAAGCAAAGCAAAACTACTTAAGCAGTCCAGGGGCAAAAATAGGCTATATCTTAGCAATTTGGAAATAATATGTTTGTGAATAATGCTCATCC
>RJWJ010042048.1:0-13229 GCA_004363605.1 Indri indri | reverse complement strand
CCAAGCCTGGGCTACACTGGGCAGCGGAGGGTGCACTGCCCAGAGCTCTTCCCTGGGGTCCACAGACCCTATTGCAGCTGCAGCATTGTGTCCACCTGGTATATGTGACCTTGGATGAGTCACTGCACTTTTCCAGGCCTTGGTTTCCTCACCTGTAAAATGAGCAGGGACGGCCTCATGTTCCTTGGACATTTCCCCAGCCCAGATATTCTGTGGTTCTGAGCACACTCTGCTCAGAGGATTGCCTGAGAAGCAGAGGCCTGGGGACAGGAGAGAAGAGAGAATCGGGGAAGGCAGCTCCTCCCCTCCACGGACCCGTGGGGCGTGTGGGGCGTGCGAGTCACAAGCCTAAGTACCCCTCATGGCTCATAAGAGCCACAGACAATGGCAATCTCACAAGCCCAGGTGAGGCCCTCTCTCTTTTTCTGTAACAAGCTCTTATTTCCTCCTGCCCCTGTCCTGGGGACCAAAACTGGGAAGTTGGGCCAACACCTCAGTCTTGTACCATCTCTGCCTCTTCCCTACCCTGCTGGTCCCCGTGCCAGAACTGAGCATGCCCAGGGGCAAGAGGCGAAGCCTCTGTAGCGCCCTTCATCCAGGGTTTCAGATCTCCTGGGTCTTTTATAGCAATGAGAATTCTGGAATCTTTTACAATATTTTTAAAAAGTCTGATAAAAACTGTGCTTGGATCCATGTTCAGGCCGCGAAGGCTGACTGAAATGCCAAAGTCTTTCATTTTGGCTTGAATGATAGCAACTGGTATAGTTATCTCATACTAATCAGCAACTCTAATGGACACTAATCATGTCCTTTGACTTGTTTACAAAATGGGAGATGAAGCAATAAACACAGACCTGCAAACGGTTCCATACGCCATAAAGCAGGAATAGTAAAAGGGGGCCTTGGGGGGCAGGGTCTCGAAGCAGCGGGCTGTTCCTCATTTGATAAGCGGGGCACCTGCGCATGGAGAGGCGGGGTGGCTCCTCCAGGCCAGGTGGGACAGGCGGGCCCCAGCTCTCTGCCTGCCCCCTTAGTGGTCTTTCCCTGGCTGTGTAAGACCACACATTCTTTTGCTTGAACACACTGAGACATTTGCCTTCTGGGGGAGGGGCAAAGACTGCTAAACCGAGCAGTTCAAACTTTGTTGGGTCTGACCCTCAAGCAGCAGGAAGATTTTATGCTGTTACCTGGTCCACCCAATTCCCAGGTGGATGGAAATGCCCCAAAGCCTTCCTGGGGAGCTTGCTGTGGTGAAAAGGTCATTCTGGGTTCTGTCCTGCTCTTGCCCTGAGTCCTCCTGTACAGCTCGCAGAGTGTGGCCATAGCGAGTTGGTGTGAGGGTGGGATGGGTAGTCCTAAGACCCCTACAGATAAAAGGAAGCCTCTACCAAATAGAGGAGCCAGACGGGCATGAGGGCTGATGCAGTGAACTGTGCTCCGTCCCTCTACTGGACGCCCCATGGATGGGCTCTGTGCAGAGGGTGGCGAGGTGAAGGGGGCATGCCAGCCACCCTTGGGCACTGTGCACAACTAAAATCGTGTCCGCAGAGTGAGGATGCCAAAAATATTTTTGGGATGCTTTGATGAAAGAGCTAAATGAGTGAGTGTTTTATTTGCAGTGTTGACATTAACATCGCAGTGTTCCTGGAGGTGCTGCATTGCTGGTTTGCAGATCAGAGGAGGGAGGAACATGGGAGTTCAGACTTGCAGCAGGTAGAGAAACCGAGAGGGGCACTCAGGGCCAAGGCTGCAGCCTGGCAGATGCAGAGGCTTGGAGGAGCCGTGCAGTCTGAACTGGGGTCAGTGTGTGTGTGTGTGTGAGGCCTCTGAGGCCGGTGTTGAGAAAGGAAGGCCAAGGTGTATCGTGGAGGCCCTGATTGCCAGGTAAGCCCTTCCCTCCCCACCGTGAGCCCCTGGGGCCCTGCAGAGCCCGCTCACATCTCTTTCCTAAATTTGGCTTGGTGTGACAACTGAGGACAGAGGGGCCCAGAATAAAGGACAGATTGTCCAGGCCCCATGTTCTCTGGTCTTTGAGTCCCCCTTGTGCCTACCCACGTAAAATGGCAAATCTCGGAGAAGCAGGGGTAAGACGTGACTTGGGCCCTGGCTAGGAGTCCCCTCCTCAGCTTCAGACGAGGGATCTCTGGGCATGAGCTGCTCAGCATGAAGCTACTGAAGTGCCCACGGCTTAGCCTCAGCTCGGCTCTGTCGGCACAGGTCAGGGAAGTCAGCTTGGGAAGTGCTCCCGGGGGCCAGTTGGCAGTGAGTTGCAGAAACGCGGAGCCAGAGGGAAGCAGCCACAGTGCGGGACCTTCTTAGCCAAGAGGAGGGAGGACTAATGTTTGTTGAGTGCCTGCTTGGAGTCAGGCACTGGGCTGAGCCGTTGAAACAAGCTTAATGCGTATAACCAACTCCACGTGGTTTGCTCCCAGTTTTCAGATGTGGCAACTGAGGCTCCAAAAGGTTAAGCGCCTTGTCCCAGATTACACTGTTAATTAGTGGAGGAGCTGGGACTTGAACCCAGTCACCTGCCTGCAGGGTCAGTGTGCTTTCTGCTGTCTCTCCCTGTCCTCCTCACCCCAAACTTTTGGTGACCATAAACACCTGAGACCTCAAGGGAAGCCACTTTCTCTCACCAGTGGCCTCAGTTTCCCCCAGGGCATCATGCAAGCCTTGCAACTTCACGCCTGCCCTCGCGCCACACCTGCAGGCTCATGTTCAGAAGATGCCGCTTGCCAGATGGTCCAGGAGTTCAAGCCACCTCTGTTGCCCTTTCTCCCTCCTCTCATCCTCTTCACCAAACCTCAGGTGGTTTCTCCGGGAGACTCAGGGCAGCACCCTCCTGTCCTGTGGGAGGGGTGCCCGTGGGCAGGGTTCGCAAGCTGGAGAGATGGAGTTCACAAAGCTGTGGAGAGACGAGGTGGAGAGGAGAGAACATCCCAAGTCTGGGGATGGGGTTTGTGCCCCCTCTTCCTCCTGGATTCCGCTGTGGAACCGGTTTGGACTGTTCTCTGCGCACTCCAGGGGCCCACGCTCCTGCTGAGGGGGAACCCTCCCCCACAGTGCCTAAGAGGAGATCTGTGCACAGTCTTCTGGGGGTTGGGACAGAAGCTAGAACGTGGTGTCACAGAATGATTAACCAAATGGCGACTCCAGGCTGGGTGAGGAAGAGAGGTGGCCGGTGCCTCCGCCCTGCTGTGCTTCCTGCTGCACTGAGCGCCGTCTGCACCTCCATGTCCTGTGGAGGCAGCTTGATGCACTTCCGTGATGGCAGAGGCTTCCTCGTCAAAGAGACCTTCTTCCTCCTGGCCTTCGTGTCCCGGTACCCTCAGTGCGCAGGAGATGGTAACCGGCAATCCCCATCTCAGTTCACTGGAGGAGGCGGTGGTCGCCACAGTACCATTGACTTTGTGCTGTGATTAAATGGATCCCGAGGAAACGTCTACTCAAACACATCTCTCTGTAGGACAGCTGCCAGGGGCTGGGATCACGGCATAGTGATTTATTCCTTTGGTTAAGTATCAGTCCTCGTTAGATCCCGGGCTCACTGAGAAGGGGCCACTGGAACTGTTACTTAGTGAGAGTGGAGAGACTGTGTGCTTACCAGGTGGCTGTGAGCTGGGAGGGCAGGTGGGTGCGGGGTGAGGCAGAGGCGGGGCAGCCCTGGGGGCAGTGCACCCCCACAGGAGGAGAGAGCCTGCTGTGTGGGTGTCAGCGCCAGCTCTCACCACCTGTGGTGGGATCTTGGGTTGGTCACTTCGCCCCTTAGGGCCTCAGCTTCCTCATCCATCAGTTGTGGACCTGCGATGAAAGGATTTCTAAA
Source organism: Indri indri (assembly GCA_004363605.1). Lineage (NCBI taxonomy): Eukaryota > Metazoa > Chordata > Mammalia > Primates > Indriidae > Indri > Indri indri. The sequence goes on along the minus strand of RJWJ010042048.1, from coordinate 9,406 downwards.
GATTTTGCTAGTTCTGAAATTCTGATCCCTGGAAGACTTTAGGGAAAAGGGAGCTTCTTCTCATCATTATTTTATCATATTTGATCTTTGATCTTCTTTAGTGGGGAGAGATGATAGGTAGTTAGAGAAGAACCAACTCAGTGGAAAAGCTGACAGGCTTGTGGAAAAATAAGTTAAATTGACCCATTGTGACTCTAGGGACCTGCGGAGACTTTCATGTCTGTGTTTTTGATTATACATCTCTCCTCTCAGAGCTGAGATGTGCAATGACTGTGCATTTCTGAGGGCTTGTGCCCAATGACGAAATTGGCAGAGGGGCAGGGAACTGGCCAGCAGGGAAAGCTGCTGAGGCCATCGGAAACATTCCCTTCCACAGCCCCGGCCCTCACAGTGTGCTCGGCAGCGCGACTGGGGCTGAGGAGGATACAAGCGGATGTTGACCTTGTCCTTAAGGAGTGTCCACTCAGTTAGGGAGTTTGGGCACAAACGCTGGAATTTCTAGTCCTCTGCTATTGAGAAAGACAATCACTGGTGCATGGGTTCAGAAGACAGAGAAGGAAGTGAGCTGTAGACTCGGGTGGGCTGGGGTTTGAAGTGGGCTCCCATCATGACTGGAGACAATTTAGCGGCATGTCGGAATTTCAAGCAGAAGAGACAGCAGGAGCCAGAAGAGGTTTGCAATCTTCGCGAAGAGGAGGGGCAGGGAGTGTCAAGGGGGAAGGACAAAGAGAAGGCGGAGGAGGAGGAGGAAGCTGGGGAGGACGGGAGGGGAAGGAGCAAGCGTGGAAGACTCCGAAGGTGAGCCAGTGAGGTGCCACGCGAGTGCCACGCCAGCTGTGGGCTTGGAATTCCGTCTGGGAGGAGAGCACTGGCTACAGAGGAGGAGAGCAAGTGGAGAGAGAAGAGAGGACGCACTGCACCCTGAGAAGGGGGAGCCCCTGACTGAGCCCGTGCTGCTTTCAGGGTGCTGACTTCCCCTGCCCTCAGAAGGAGCTGCCCCTATGGCACAGCCACGGGTCCAAGATGCAGGAGGCTGAGCCACGAGGAGCAGCCGAGGCTGTGCTGAGCCTGCCTTTTCCTCTTCCCTGCCCGATCCTTCCCGCCGGACCGCTTTCCCATTTGTCTGGTTACTGGCCCTCAGCGTGAGCCATCACAGCCCACTCCCGGGAGACCGAAGGCCATATAGATGGTGCGATTGCCCTGCTGTCGGGTCAGCTGCCTCTGTGGGAATTCCTCCCCCTCGGGGAGAGATCAGAGGGCCTGACCCATGGCCTCCCCATGCCACAGCCCAAGGGGATGGGGCTGGTCTCCTGCCTGTTTCAGGCCATCTCTCTCCTTCCTCTCTGTGGCGGGACCTCCTTGGAGCTCACCTGTTCCAGGAAGCCTTTGTTGCCTAAGAGGATGTACCAGCATCATCTTTCCTCAAGTTTAACTATTGAGTTTTTCACCGAATTGTTTAGGATTGACTCGTTTTCTTATTTCTTGACCCTTTTTAATAGGTGTACATCTATACCTGTGGCAGCTGCTTTCTTTGGCCATTGGGCTGCTTTAAGAGGGGGGCTTTGTGCTGGAAGGAGATCTTGCTAATATCGCTATCAGAAAAACACACTAAGTTATTTCTGTCCCTGGGTTTCCCTTCCCCACAATGATCTCCTTATTCCCCTCCCACCTAGCAATGGAGAGAGACGATGGGGTGGGAGGTAAGCTTATAGAAAGATATTCTTCAGATAAGACAAAGGCCTCTTAGAGCAGTGATGGCTATTGGAATGGGTTCCTTTGTTGTTTATTGCTGGGGTTTTCACATAGGAGGATAGCCCACACTTTTTAAGTCCTTAGTATCAAACAACAGTTGGGGCCAACTCCCTCCTGCTGAAATGGAGGCATGACAATCTTTCATAGCCAGAGATTTAGGCTTTTTTCCTTAAGAAAGTCCCAAGTGTCAAGAATTGCTTCCCACTGGTGCATTGTATTGGGGAGAAGAGGTTCCAAATCTCCCTTAGTGGTGAAGTTTGGTTGATCTGTCTAGAATGGATTAAGAACAGGACAGGCTGAAGGCAGTAGTGGTCTGTACTAAATGACACCTGAAACTCTGATTTTCTGACATTTTTAGTCTCTGACTGAGTACAAGGTCCCACCTTCCTCTCCATACTGCCCTGGGCACTGGGCTATTTAAAAGAATGGATACATCCATTATGAAAGCCAGTTGATATAATTTGAACCTGCATGCAATTAAAAACTAAACTAAGCTGGTTCCTAAAATCTAACCTTCTAGTTTAACAAGATTGTGGAAGTGGCCGCTCAGACCCTGGCTAAGGAGTAGGGGCATGGGGCATGGGGAGTGCACAGTTGTCAGGACGCTGTGGCGGAGGAGGTGCTAGAATTGTCTACCAAGTCCCTCAGATGTGCCCGTGCTTGGCTGGTGTGAGGAGAGGCGCCATGCTCCCAGGGAGGGTCCCTACCCACTCTGGCAGGTTGCCGTAGGCTCCCTGACGCTCGTCTCTGAGGCCTGAACTGGGGTTGGGGAGGTGCTGGGTCACACCTCCGGGGGACCCTGCCTCAGTGTCCACGGCCTGGCCTTGGCTGTCCTGTGTACTCCCACCTTGTCATCACTGCCCATTGTGGACCCCAAGGGCATGGCCGCAGAGAGTCTGCTGGCATACACATCGCAGTCAGAAGCTCTGCTCTTCTTCCTTTTGCCTGTGTATCTGGAAGAAAAAAAAAATTTTTTTTAATGGAGAAATCCACCTTGACTTCTTAGGGAGTTGAGGGAAAGAATATGTATTTTTCAGTTGCGTACACTTACCCCTTTCAAGGAGATTTGAGCAGGCAGACAGAGTGCAGCTTAGAGAAGCAAACCCTCCTCCGTGAAGAAAGTTGTCACTTGGTTGCATATACTGGCCGCACTGTCTCTTCAATTAGCGTACATGAAAACCAGCCTTGAGGAAGTTGTCGGAAGTGGCTGAGTTAGGAGAAGGCACCGCAGCACGGACAAGCCAGAGAGACGGATGCCAGTGAAGACTCGAGATGAATCAGCAATAGGGCTCGGTGCAGTAACAGAAATGCGGTTAATTTACTGCAAAGGGCAAAGGTTGACAACTGGTATGATTTATATCTAAATGTACTTACCTGGTTATGTTCTTCTAAATACTTCTTTCACCTGTGTATCTTATATAAATGTAGTTTCTTGAACTGTCTTTAGTTAACTGCCTCCATTTGGTTTTAGAAATCAGTAATATAAATATTAAATAGTAATGTTTAATAATTTGCTTACTTGTAAGGAAGTGTTGTGCTTTTCTAAGGCAAGTGCATTCATCTAGAAGAGTCAACTGGGATCTTTGAACCACAGCATCAGGTCTTCTGGCAGGCTAGCAGTTCATATTATGAAGTTACAATTAAGACACAACGTTAAAAAGCCACCATTGAATGTGCGCTCACCAAACGTCAGGGCTTCACCTGCTGTAGCAGATTGCAGGTGACCTCTTGACCCCGTTAGCTTTTCTGCTGTTTTGATCAGGGCTCTGCTGCCATGTGTTCTAAGGAAAGCTGACCTTACCCATGGGGCTAGTCAATCGTGGTCACATTTCCTAGTCAGTCATTGGCTTACGTCAGGGTGAGTGACAGTATGAGACTCAATCTTGGCCAACAAGATAAGAGAGGAGATGAGGTGAGAGGCATCTGAGAGAGGTTTTCTAAAGAGACAAAAGGAAGAGGTTGCCTCTCTTCTTCCTCTGGATGTGTCCTACCCAGATGTGAGGCCAGAATAGTGGCAGCCCTGCTGTGACCATGGGGGACCCAGCATGAGCACAGATCCAACGTCAGGAGAGTGGCAGCGTGAGAAGATGAAAAGAGCCCAGGGTTTTCATGACATTGTTGAGTCACCAATTAAAAACCCTGAAATTTTCTTTCCTAGGACAGTTTGTTTTATGGGCTAATAAGTTGCCTTATTGGGGTCATCTTGCTAGTTGGGATATTTTGCACCCACAGATATCCATGCATTTGTTCTTCAGACCAATGATCTTAGGAAGTAGGTATTACTATTATATTCATTATGTTGATGAGGAAATTGATGCTCTTAGTGGTCCAATAACTTGCACGAGGCCACGCAGCTGGTAAGTTCCAGAGGTGAGCTCAGAACACCCCCTGAGCTACTGCTGCTGGTAATTACCTTACCCAATAAAGCTGCTGGCTGTCACTTATGTGAGGGGTCAGCACAGAGGAGACATTCTCCGGAGTGCCAGCCAGGCAAACCAGAACCTACCAGGGTGGGTCCCCTCTTGACAGCAGCCAGGCTGCCCTCCTAGTCCTCTTCCTCCGGCAGGAGAGAAACTGCTGCAGTGACAGCATCTTTGATTGCAAAGGGTGACAATTTATATCTCTCATTTCATCACACTGTCTATCGGCAGACAAGTCCTGAAAATCAATCCCATACTGACTCAGCCCACAACAAAGAAGCTTCCGACGATGGTGACCATCTCTGAAGGGCAGGCTGGGGGAGGGCCATGAGCTCCCAGAGGGCCCTTGGCCTTTCATTCGTTTATTTCGAGACTCAGCCAAACTCCTTTTTGCCTCCAGGCTGGTGGATCCCTGCTCCTCTGCCTTGGTTGGGGGAGGTGTGAGCTGGTGATGTGATCCTGTGATCCCATGGCCTCCAGGTGGCCTGGGCTTCCCTGGATAGACCCATGGTCACCCTGCTTGCTACATGCAGACTCAGCAGCCATCAGGACACAGCTGGTTTATGGATCACTTTGTCAAAATGTTCCACCCTCTGGTGTCCCCATCACTGCAGCATTGCTACAGAGAGTGCTAGGGGCATTCAGCAGGCATTGGCAGCTTCTGGATTCAGGAATAGAACCAAGAGGGAGGAGTCATAGATGAGAACAGAAGGCACAGAGAACAGACAGATGGGGGTGTTTGAGAAGGAGGGTCTTTTGGATCTCAGGGAGTGGGAGAGACTGGCTCGAGAATAATACTGATGACAGTTTCTCACATCTGTGTTTTCAGAACACCAATTGGAACCTCCCAATACTGCACAACCTGGGCTGTCAATGTAATCTTGAACATGTGACAGATAGCAATGACTATAGCTATCTTTTCTTGAGTCCTTATTTTGTGCCATCATTTCGCTAATTATTTTATGTAGATTATCTCTTTCAATCCTCATAACAACCCTGTGAAGTAGGTACTACTATTGTTCCCGTTTTACAGATGAGGAGATTAAGACCTGGAGGAGGAGTTAAGTGAGTTTTGCAAGGTCATATAGCTAGTAGGCATCAGAGCCTGGCATAGAACCCGGGTCGTCTGTTTGCAAATTTAATGGGCTCCCAGCTAGCCCAGAGAGATGGTCCCACACCTGAGCCCTTAGCTGGGCATCACAAGAGATTTGCCTCTTACACCCAGAAGCTGGTAGCAATGCCAGGGAGTTGCACCTTTTGTGAGGAGACAGAGAGAAGAGTCCCCTCCTAGGATTTGCTTGCGGAGCTGTTTATTAACTCTCTGGGCATTTTGCTGATGGTGCAATTTGCAGAGCTGTTAATGGTAATGAAACTCTGGCGAGTATCAGGAGACACCGGGAGCTGAGAAGTGAGAGGAGGCTGCCAGCTCTCCGAGCTGCCCTGTGCTGGCATTAATGAGGCTGCTCCCTCTCCTGCTTCAGACAGCTCCCGCAAATGTCAGATGCCACCAGATTGTCCTGTGAGCTTGTCGACCTCCCTTCCTGCCCACACGCAGTCATCGGAAGAGAAATTGCCATGACGGTATGCCTTCCCCTTTCCTTCCATATTTGTGTTTGGGGTTCTGAGTGTTGTTAGGGCACATTTTATGTAATTTTGGAACCAACTTTGAATTCAATTGCTGGACCTCTAATACCATGCTTTAATGGCCCATGCTACTTTGCACAATAAATGTTGAGAATAACTCAACTCTGTAATGAGGAAAAGCTTGATTCTAGTAACTCAATCTCCATTAAAGTCATCACAAGCTATTTATTGATATTTTAAAGAAGAGAAATGTGAAAGAACATGCACCAACAGAGACAACCTGAGCTGAACTTCCCATCAAACAGTCTCAAGTCCTGGCTCTTATGGTGTAGGTTTTCAACAGAGACTGAGCTTGGAGACCTGGGGCTCTGCCTCTTCTTGGCACAGGTGTGATGAGACTAGGAAAGGAGCCAAAGAGGCAAGAGCAGAGGCTAATGAAAATGTCCTCGACTCCCCGCTCCAAGGGTGCAGGTCTGCACCAGTCCACTGCGGTTGGGCACTTTTCATGGGTCAGCCACTCTTCTTACTTGTGGGGAAAAAAGCACCATTTAAGATCCAGGACCTGAATCCAAGAGCTCCGTCTGGTGGCGGGGGTGGACACATTGGTAACTCCATTTGAGGAAAGAGGGACGGCCATTGTGGTGGCATGGAGAGAGTGGCAGGAGAGGAGAGGGAGGGGTCTGTGAAGCCTTCAAGAGGGGGTGCCATTGGGGTTGGGGGTAGGTGACTGGGGTTCTCCCGGGCAGAGAGGTGGGTGGGGTGGTGGAGAGAGGATGGCTGTTCTAGCATCAGAGCTGGCTCGAGCCTTGGCTCTGAAAGGCACTTGCCATGTGACCTCGGGCATGTTCACTAGCTGGTGTAAGCCCCAGTTTTCTCATCAATCAAAGAAGGACCATGATGCTCCCTTTGCATAATCGTGGTCAGGATACAATGTGAATGAGGAGTTGATCTTCCTGAGAATATTTCTCTGACTGTTGGTTTCTCCTTTAATTCCAGGGGGTGGCGGAATTTGCAGAGAAGAGCAGGGCATGTTTAGAAAAGGCTGCACAGTGTTTCTGTCCAGGCAAGGGGGTGTGCTGAGTGAGTCCAGGATTTTTGGCCTGGGGTATGCCATTCCCCATCCCTCTTGCCCAAATAGGACTCTGCATCTCATCTAGGCATTGCTGTAAAATACTGGTTATCAGTTAATGCATCCAGGGGTCCTATTGATTTGAAATTATATCTGAAAAATTAAGAATTCTAGAGATGGCAAAATGCAGAAACAAAACTATGTCAGGGAGGGGAAAGCTCAAAGTTATTACACAACACAGTGGCAAGCATCAGAGGCCCAGTTCCCTGAGGCAGCCCAGATTGGCTCAAGGTGCCTGTGAATATTGGAATCAGCCAGAAGCCAGAGACCAAGTGACTCTTGGACCCAGCTCCAGAGTAGATAGGCAGGTCTGGGCGGGGCCCAGGAACGTGCGTCCCCAGGAGAGCGCTGGGTGATTTGGATGCGGTGGGGCCTGGTCCACACTCGGAGGACCCTGGGCTGGGAGTAAACGCACACTGTGCACCTTGAATACATCGCCCACCTTGATCAAAGCATCCCCTCTCCAGGCGAGTCCCTAGCTGGTGCAGGGTCTGGAAACAAAAATGGAGAAATAAAGTTCTGGGCAGGGTCCTATTCCCGAGGCCATCCTGCCAGCAGGAAGCATGCTCATGTCCTGGCCTTGGGGACCCTGGGGGATGATCAGGAGGCTGCTCCCTTCTGGGCAAGCTTCTGTGGGGAATGTCTACGGCAGTGAGGCCAGCTCTTCCCAAAGGGCCAACTCTCAGGGGAAGAGTGGGTACCCTCACATGGCAGGATTTGAGGGGCCCTGGAATGTTCCTATTTCTAGAATGTCTCCCTTTCTGGCCTTATATAACTTATATGGGTTAAAATCCTAAAAGTCCCTGCTGATAGGCAGATGTGTTATCCCAAAGGGGAAGTCCATAGACCCTGTAGCACTCAGCGTGCTGCTCTAGATAGGAGTGAGCTGGCCATCGGAACCAGGGGCCAGGCCATGCAGGGAATGGCAGGCTTGGATTCAGTCTGAATTGAGAAGAAAATTGTTCAGATGGGCACGGGAGTTAAATTAACTCAATGCATTTCAACCACTATTTATTTGGCTCTGAAATTGGTTCTGTGGAGACATAGCCCTTGCTCCTACCCGGAGCACCCAATTAACAGTAACGCCAAGAGAACTGAATTTGTGTCGGCAGGGAAATTCTGTGGAGGGTGGTTAAAGTTGAAGGTATGCCATCTGGGTGATGTCTTGACGGACAGACAGGATTTCCAACGGCAGAGGTGAGGAGTGTATATGTGTGCTCATGCCTGTGTGTGCATGTGCAAGTGTGTGTCAGCATGTGTGTGTGTGTGTATGTGTGTGTGTTGGGGCTTAGGTGTATTTCCAGAGGAGGCAGTGGCCTCAGCTAGTCCGATTGAACTGAATGAAGGAAACTTGCAAGGGATATTAGGGCCAGAGGCTTAGGGCCTTGACTGCCAGACTCAGGAGTCTGCACTCCTGGGGCAGCCCTGGAGGCTTTCTGAGCAGGAGACTGACAGGTGCTTGAAAAGCGAATCTGGTGGTATAAGATCAGAGAGGTCCAGGCAATGACTGCGGGGAGAACGGTCATGAGGCTCTTACAGCTATCCAGACACAGGGAAAGTTTACACCTGTAAGTGGCCTTCGGAGTATAAATACTCTCGGGTATTTCTACTCTTGCTGAGTGCCTACTGTATGCAGGGAGTTTATATCAGTAACTCTAATCTTAGCATCAGCCAGTAGGGTGAAGGAGATACCCATCATTTCTTCTTTTCACCAACATGTGTTGGTGCTTCTATGACACCTATGGGCTAGACACGGCCTCTACCCTCAGAGATCTACCTTCTCGCACACTTTGTTTTGTTCTTTTCACAGAGGAGAAAACTGGGATGGAGCAAATCCCACTAACTTGCCCAGAGCTCACCGGCTAGTAAGTGGCAGGGTGTGGATTCAAACCTGCATCTCACTGGCTGCAAATGGCCTAAAAACACTTGCAGACATTCCCGATTGTGAACGAGAGGCTGAGCAAGGTGATAAGTGGGTTATCATGTACATGATATCTTTTGATCATCGCAACAGTTTTAATGAGGACGGTATTAATTATAACCCATTTTTAGGTGATGAAAGTGAGATGCGGGGGGTAAAGCTGTTCACGTCTCACAGCGAGTGGAAGGCCGAAAGCGCACCTGGGTGATCTGACCTCAGGGCCTTGCTCTTAAGCACTGTACCACCCAAACTCCTCCTTCCCCTCCCTTCCTTCCTCCCTTCCTCCCTTTGGTCGTCCCTTCCTTCCTTTCTGTCCTTCCTCCCCAAAGACTTCAATATGGTTTTGGAACCGTGCAGTGTGTGTGGAAGTGGTGGGCGATAAAGAAGCGTCAAGTGCTGCAGGGTTCTCATTGTGACCGGGATGGAGAACCTGGAGGCGGAGCAGGCTTGGGCTGGGAGGGGACCCTGGTGTGTGGTCCTGGGAATGCAGGGACGGCAGGACGGTGTGTGTCCTCTGGAGAAAAGGACTAAATGGCCCACAGGGAGAGCAGCCCTGAGCCAAAGACCATTGTCATCTCTTGCCTGCATTCTGACAGCTGC
>RJWJ010042047.1:0-13385 GCA_004363605.1 Indri indri | reverse complement strand
TTGGGATACTGCACTTATTAGAATGGGTTCCAGCTCTATCCAGGAAAATACAAGAGGTACTATATCACCATTGTTTCTTATAGCTGAATAGTACTCCATGGTATACGTACGCCACATTTTATTAATCCACTCATGTATTGATGGGCACTTGGGTTGTTTCCACATCTTTGCAATTGTGAATTGTGCTGCTATAAACATTCGAGTGCACATGTCTTTTTTACAGAATGTCTTTTATTCTATCGGGTAGATTCCCAGTAATGGGATTGCTGGATCAAATGATAGATCTACTTGTATCTCTTTAAGGTATCTCCATATTGCTTGCCACAGAGGTTACACTAGTTTGCAGTCCCACCAGTAATGTATGAGTGTTCCTATCTCTCCACATCCACACCAACATTTATTGTTTTGGGACTTTTTGTTAAAGGCCATTCTCACTGGAGATAAGTGATATCGCATTGTGTTTTTGATTTGCGTTTCCCTGATCATTAGCAATGTTGAGCATTTTTTCATATTTCTTGGCCATTATTCTGTCTTCTTTTGAAAAGTTTCTGTTCATGTCCTTTGCCCACTTTTTGATAGAGTTGTTTGATTTTTTCTTGCTGATTTTCCTGAGTTCTAAATAGATTCTAGTTATCAGCCCTTTAACAGATGTGTAACATCCAAAAATTTTCTCCCATTCTGTAGGTTGTCTATTTACTCTCGTGACAGTTTCTTTGGCTGTGCAGAAGCTTTTTAATTTGATCAGATCCCATTTATTTATTTTTGTTGTTGCTGTGATTACCTTTGGGATCTTCTTCATAAATTCTTTGACTAGGCCAATGTCTATGAGACTTTTTCCAACATTTTCTTCTAGAATTCTAATCGTTTCACATCTTAGGTTTAAGTCTGTTACCCACCGTGAATTGATTTTTATGAGAGGTGAAAGGTGTGGATCCTGTTTCAGTCTTCTACATGTGGCTATCCAGTTTCCCCAGCACCATTTATTGAATAAGGATTCTTTTCCCCAGTGTATGTTTTTGTCTGCTTTTTCAAAGATTAGATGGCTATGTGAGGATGGTTTTATATCTAGATTCTCAGTTCTGTTCCACTGGTCAATGTCCCTGTTCTTATGCCAGTACCAAGCTGTTTTCGTTACTGTAGGCTTGTAGTATAGTTTGAAGTGTGGTAGATTGATACCTCCCATTTTGTTTTTATTGCCTAGGATTGCTATTGCTATACGGGGTCTTCTCTGGTTCCATATGAAACATAAAATTATTTTTTCTATATCCGTGAAAAATGTTGTTGGCATTTTAATAGGGATTGCATTGAATCTGTAGATCACTTTGGGTAATATAGACATTTTAACAATGTTGATTCTGCCAACCCATGAGCATGGTATGGTTTTCCACCTGTTTATGTCCTCTGCTATTTCCTCCCTCAGTGTTTCATAGTTCTCCCTGTAGAGGTCTTTTACTTCCTTAGTTAAATATATTCCTAGATACTTTATTTTCTTTGTTGCTATTGTGAAGGGTATTGAGTCTTTGATTTTGTTCTCAGTTTTACTGTTATTGGCGTATATGAATGCCTCTGATTTGTGTGTATTGATTTTGTATCCTGAGACTTTACTGAATTCTAGGAGTCTCTTGGTTGAATCCTTGGGGTTTTCTGGATATAATATCATATGATCAGCAAAGAGTGAGAGTTTGATCTCTTCTGCCCCCATTTGGATGCCCTTAATTCCGCTTTCTTGTCTAATTGCTGTAGCAAGGACTTCCGGCACTATGTTGAATAGAAGTGGAGATAGTGGGCAAGCTTGCCTGGTTCCTGTTCTAAGTGGGAATGCTTTCAATTTTTCCCCATTCAGTATGATGTTGGCTGTGGGTTTGTTATATATCATTTTTAGGTAAGCCCCTTCTATGCCTATTTTGTTAAGCGTTCATATCATAAAAGGGTGTTGAATTTTGTCAAATGCTTTTTCTGTGTCTATTGAGAGGATCATATGGTCTTTGTTTTTGCTTCTATTTATATGGTGAATTACATTTATAAATTTGCATATGTTGAACCATCCCTGCATCTCCGGGATGAAGCCCACTTGGTCGTGATGGATTATTTTCTTGATAAGCACTTGGATTTGGTTTGCTAGGATTTTGATGAGAATTTTTGCATCTATATTCATAAGGGGTATTGGTCTTTAGTTTTCATTTTTTGTTATGTCCTTTCCTGGTTTTGGTATCAGGGTTATGTTGGCTTCATAAAATGTGTTGGGGAGGATTCCATCCTTCTTGATGTTGTGGAATAATTTCTGCAGGATAGGCACCAGTTCTTTTTTGTAGGTGTGGTAAAATTCAGGTTTGAAGCCATCAGGTCCGGGACTTTTCTTTTTAGGAAGGTTTTTTATTGCTGTCTCAATTTCAGTCCTTGATATTGGTCTGTTGAGGAATTCTATTTCTTCCTGGTTGAGCCTAGGGAGGCTGTGTGTTTCTAAAAAATTGTCCATTTCCTCCACATTTTCCAGTTGTGTGCATAAAGGTTTTTGTAGTATTCATAGATTATATCTTGTATCTCCATGGCATCAGTTGTAATTTCTCCTTTTTTGTTCCTAATGGAGCTTATTAGAGATTTTTCTTTTCTGCTTTTTGTTAATCTAGCCAAAGTCATGTCAATTTTGTTTATTTTTTCTAAGAACCAACTTTTTGTTTTATTAATCTTCTGTATAGTTTTCTTGTTGTCAATTTCATTTAGTTCTGATTTGATGTTATTAACTTCACTTCTTCTGCTGGGTTTGGGGTCCATCTGTTCTTCTTTTTCCAGCTCTTTCAGTCGATTCATTAGGTCATCTATTTGTGATCTTTCTGTCTTTGGGGTATAGGCATTTATGGAAATAAATTTTCCTCTTAGGACTGCTTTAGCTCTGTCCCACAGATTTTGGTAACTTGTGTCTCCTTTGTCATTTAGTTCAAAGAATCATCTTGATTTCCTCATTTACGAAGTAATCATTCAGCAGAAGGTTGTTTAGTTTCCATGACTTTGTGTAGAAATGAGAGTTTCTGTTAGGATTGATTTCTACTTTTATTCCACTGTGGTCTGAGAAGATACATGGTATGATTTCCATTTTTTTAAATTTTTGGAGACATGCTTTGTGTCCTAGGATATGGTCAATCTTAGAGAATGCCCCTGAGCAGATGAGAAGAATGTACATTCAGAGGTTTTGGGGTAGAATGTCCTGTAAATGTCAGCCAAGCCCATTTGTTTTAGAGTTCTGTTTAAGTCCATTATTTCTTTGTTAATTTTCTGTTTGGAGGATCTGTTCTATGCTGTCAGTGGGGTGTTGAAGTCTCCAGCTATTATGGTGTTGCCGTTTATCAATTTGTTTAGATCAAGTAGAGTTTGCTTTATGAATCTGGGTGCACCTAAGTTGGGTGCATACATATTTAGAATTGTTATACCTTCTTGTTGAACTGTACCCTTCACCATTATGTAGTGACCCTCTTTGTCTTTCATTACTTTTGTTGATTTAAACACTAAGTTATCTGAAATAAAAACTGCCACGCCAGCCTTCTTTTGGCTTCTGTTTGCTTAAAATATTGATTTACACCCCTTTACCTTGAGTCTAAATGTATCCTTGCAGGTTAGATGTGTTTCCTGAAGACAGCAATACTTGGCTTGTATTTGTTTATCCATTGAGCCAGCCTATATCTCTTGAGTGGGGAGTTCAAGCCATTCACATTTATTGAGAGAACTGATAGGTGGGGCAAATCTCTGTTCATCCTATTGGGTTGAACTTTGTTGTTTTGTTTTGTCTCTTGAGCCATTGTAGAATCTAGCCTTTGATCTTTGGCTTTTGAGTGATTTTACATTCGTGAGTGTTTCTTGTGCTGATCTGTGTGTAACTCTGTTTTAAGTACTTCTTGGAGGGCTGGTCTTGTCTTGGTGAATTCCCTCAGTCTTTGCTTATCTGAGAATGTCTTCATTTCTCCCTCGTATACAAAACTGAGTTTTGCAGGGTACAAGATTCTAGGCTGTGGTTGACTATATGTTGATTGTGAATGCAATGCCTTCTCATGTCTCCTGCTATTTCTTAATGTTATTTATATAATCAAGTTAAAATTCAAAATTTGGGGAAGGTAGAACTACATAACAAGAGAAATGTTTTGTGTCAGAGAAAACAAGAATTTAAGAATTTCCTTTTGACCTATATGGATAGGAATACAATAAGCAGAGGAAAAATAAAACTTGTTAAACTAGGCAAGTGAACCTTAATAGGAAAGAGCGAAAATATTGCTTGCTAAGGGAAGTAAGAAGAAATTTGCAACAATAGTTGCTCAAAAGACAGTAAGGAAAATCCGCATTTACTATTTTTATTATGTGCTTCTAAAGTAGGCATAAAACAAATATTATCATTTTGAAGAGTGATAATAGATTGTAAGCATAAGAGAAAGTGGAATTTTTAAAATGACATATATTTAAATGCTGAAAACCCCACTTCCAATACTCCCACTGCGATATATACAATAAAAACAGTCTATAATGAGTAATATATATGTGAAGCTCCTATAAATCTTTCCTATAAAAGATTCCATAGAACCATAAAGTCCTATGACTATTATTGCTATTATCAGAAAAAAATAAATATAGATTTTCTAAGAACAGGATGAGGAGCTTAATTCATCTTTCTAGGAAAATGCACATGTACTGAATGGTTCAAAGCACTTTTGATACAAAAAAGCGAGACACTATATACAGAATAATTTTAATCAGAGAAATAAAGAAGTTTGGCATTGCTCTAAGATTGCAAGCTTTCCTGTAAGAAGAGAGTAGTTACGGCTGGGGGATAGCAGTCATTGCAGCATCTCCGAGTGCAGGATATCCTGGCTCCTGCTCCAAAATACTTATGTTTCTTTAAATGCTTGATCCATGGACCAAGAACAAGAACAGAAAGGAACAAAAGCAACTTGTATAAAGGTGGCCTTCATTTTGTGTGGGCTATTGAGAGGAGAAAGCCAGATTTGCTGCTTTTCCAGGAATAAATGAGTCTCAGATACAGTTAAGAGATCAGCTTTGGAATTAGATTGACCTGGGTTGGAATTGTGACTCCATCAATCTCTGACTGTGAATTTTTGGCAAGTTTTATCTAAGCCTCGGTTCTCTCATTAGTAGAATAGGCATAATATTGCTATGACTTTGGCCTTTCCTATCAGCACTCTGACATACTTGTCAGTATACCCTGGTCTCTTTCTCAAGCATCTTTCCACTTTGGTTATTTCAAGCTTCTTTGAAATTATGAACAGTAGCTTTTATTCACTAAAGGAATAGGGGACCATAGATTCAAAGGAACTTTTTTTAGCAGGATGTATGATAAGCTTTTGATATTGCTTTTTATGCTTTAAAAATAAGAGTAGATTTAGATTTAAGGTACTATAAATCTATGTTTACAAAGCTTCATTCTATTGAATTGGGCAATTCTGACTTAGCAATTCAAATAAAATTGATGACAACAAAACATTTTTTATCATTGTCTTTAACTTTAAAGACTACTCAATGTATGACCAAAAATAAGTTTGGTAAATTTTTGTACTTATGTATATTTTGATATTTGTAATTTCTGTGGTGCAAGGGCATGAGAATGAATGGAAATTCTCATAGGTTGGAATAAAATTAATTTCCAAATAAGAATTGGCCCTTCACAAATACATTTCACTATATATAAGACATTTGTCTGGATTTTTGTTTATTTTTAAACTTAGTACTTTCTTTTTTAAAAAAATTATATAACTTTTTATTATGGAAATTTTAAACACAAAAAGTAGAAAAAATGACATAACGATACTTTATATGTCCATCACCCAACTGCGAGAATTAGCAATACTTTGCCAATCTCGTTTACTTTTTCTACCTTATTGTTTGGTCCCTCTATGTAGTAATTGCACTATTATAAAAAGAAACCTCTTACTATTTGATAATAATTAGTATATCAGCATGTTTAAGAGCAATGCCTGTATCTTTACCTTCATTATTATTTTCATGTTTAAAATCCTGTCTGATAATTCCAGAATAGCAGTGTTACAATTATCTATTCATAATAAAAGTCACATCAAGCTATTCTTGATAATTAATTTGGCCTAGTGGGGTGCATTGAGCAATTTAATTAACAATTCATTATGTGGTTACTAACTTAAATTTCATTGAGAAACCAAGAAGTTAACACTATTAGTATTATATTTGCAATGTGTTTTTTACTTAAGTTCTGCTCTTAATTTTTTTTAGAATAGTGCCACAATTAATTAGTATCCTAATAGAAACAGAATATAAAATGAATATCTAGGTGCTTGTTTGCCTAGATGTGTAGCAAGGGATATTTTAATTATAATTTGAGTTGTTGTTTTCCAATAAAGTTTTCATTTTTTCATACAGAGATTACAAGATATGTAAACAATGCAGTAAAAGAATATGATAATTTAGTTGATAAGATTAAATAATTTAAAACACTCTATGACTTCAAAATTTTTATTTAATAAAAAAGTTGTATAAATACTTTAATGTTAACATTGCCTTTTTTGTGAATTTTCTCAAAAACATAAGACAAATTTAAGAACAGAATTTTCATTAAATATCTATTACTAAATTAATATATGAATATTGCCTGTGCATGAACATTTGTAGTGAAGCCATTAGGACCTGCAGATTTTGATTTGTTATTAATAATATTGATATTACTGATAATATCCTTCTTTAATCTTCCTTCACGGCATAATTTTTTAAATTTTTCCTAGCCACAATCACTCATAAAAAGAAACAGTTAAAATAATTAGTATAACATCTGCCTCATCACAAAACCCACAGATCAATGTGGTAATGATTATATAAGTGGAAGATTACAAAATCTTCATGCTTAACACATTTTCATATTTACAGAATTGGTTATTTTCTTCATTTGTTGTTGGCATTCGTGCACAAACTCTGTCAGAACTGATCATTCACGGACTCATCATTCATTCAACAAATATTGTTGTGACCCTACTATGATTGTGATACTGCGTTTAAGGGCTAGAAATATGAAGCTGAACAAAATATAAATCCTGATCCCAAAAAGTTTATAGAGAAAGAAAATAGAATGATCAACTCACAATTTTAATGCAGTTTGGCAAGTGCTTGGTTTGGTTCTGCACTGGGAACTATTGAGTGTACAAAAGGAATACCTAATACAGTTTGAGGGTCACAGGAAAGAACCGAATGAGGTGATTCTTGAACTGAGTTCTAAAAAAAAGGAGGGATTGACCAGATAATGGAAAGTTTAGGAAAGAAGCACTGTTTATATGTTACGGACAAAATATGACCAAACTTATCTCAGAATCTAATTTGCTTCATGCTAAGATCAAATGAAAAATTGACACTAAGGTTTTTCACATCTGTAGCAATTACCATTATATGTGGCTCAATGTTTACTAAATGGAGTATTTAATGAATTTTTGCATTTATTTTCACTATAATACATTGTACTATTTAAAGAGAAATTCCAGATGCATGCTAAAATATTTTCAAGTGAAATAATATGATTTGTGGATTTCGCTTTAACAAACTTCCAAAAACTTTAACAAAAGGAAGCAATAGGGAAGATTAAACAAAATTGGCAAAATATTGATAACTGTTCGAGGTGGTAATAGGTACATGGGGATTCATCAAATTGTTCTCTTATACAAATCTTTGGAATTTTGCATGATATAATGTAAAATTTTAAAATTAAACATAACTTACTTTTCTTTACCTATGCTTTTCAAACTTCGTTCAACAGCTGAATTTAAATTGCCTGGTTAGGGGGACTCTAAAACTTAAATCATATACTCTGATTTAGTGGGTCTGGGGTAGATGCTGGGAAAAACAGTTCTGGACTCTGCATCTGCAATTCCAACACCTGCCATCAGGTGGTGCTAGTTATGAGCCATGATTTCAGGCTTGACTTGCAGCATTAACAGAAAGAACTTCATCTCTCTTAAGATTTTTCTGCAAACACAGGACTCCTTATTTCCAGAAAGTAAAATATTTATAAACTAATACCTCCAAAGAATAAGCAAAATTAATGAATTAGACGGTAGGCACTGATAAGAACCTTTTCTTTCATACACGCTGTAATACACTAATGTTTAACTTGACTCAGTGGTGTGCTTGAAATACTTGTTAAATTTTCAAGAACTTTGAGAGTCATTTGTTGAGCATAACCATTATTAAAATTAAAGATATTAACATATATTTAAAAAATTATATTGTACACAAAGGTAGTAGATGCTCAAAACTTTTCACCACCTAATCGCTTTACTCCATTTTACGACTATGATTGTGATACTGCGTTTAAGGGCTAGAAATATGAAGCTGAACAAAATATAAATCCTGATCCCAAAAAGTTTATAGAGAAAGAAAATAGAATGATCAACTCACAATTTTAATGCAGTTTGGCAAGTGCTTGGTTTGGTTCTGCACTGGGAACTATTGAGTGTACAAAAGGAATACCTAATACAGTTTGAGGGTCACAGGAAAGAACCGAATGAGGTGATTCTTGAACTGAGTTCTAAAAAAAAGGAGGGATTGACCAGATAATGGAAAGTTTAGGAAAGAAGCACTGTTTATATGTTACGGACAAAATATGGTCTTGATATCTGTATAGTGCAATGATTATATGATGCTGTAGTACCAACTTCATGTTTAGTGATGTTATATTGATAGCTTGAAATTAAACATAATGGGAATATTCAAATAAGCCCCCCCAGGGGAACTGGTTGTTAGACATTTACCAGCACACCACTATCTTACCATCATATGATTTTTTCTTATTTGTATGATATTGAGCCAGTAAATACTACACCAGAATTCATTCCTTAGGTTTTAATACTTTATTTATCAATTTGTAGTAGCATTATATGAAACCAGCTTCTGGACTAATTGTCTTTAATTGGCATTTACTCAAGCTAATCCTTGGCAGGGTATCATCCACCCAAGCACTGTGGAGTTATTTTCATAATTATACTATTAAAAGAAAGATTTTGTGGATTATTTATTTTTTACTTTTACCCTAGCTGTAGGGTCATATAATTATATCTTATGTTTTTTTCCTTAACTAAAATCTTACTTAGCTAGCTTTCACAATATACATATCCTTTACTATCTTTTATTAAGTGCAAGATTTTCATTAAAATACTTCATGTAGCTTAATTTAATAATTTTAAACCCTTCTCATTGTCCAGTAATAATATCAAAACTGCTTGTTTCCAACTGTAAGATAGTTTTAGAAACCAAATCACTTCTTAAAGATAAGCATAAACAAACATTGTTTGAAAAAAGAAATAAATGTTTATACAGTAGTGTCACAACATCTCAAGATTAGAACATTGATTTATATCCATTTCATGATTTTATAAATGAAGAAAATGGAGCTTAAAGGTGAAAAGACAAAGGTTTTCCCAAGGTTCAATTGTTAATTGTCAGAAAAGCCAAGATTATCACCCTAGTTTTTTGATCCCTATTCTAACGTAATCTTTAATAGTGCACTTTGTTTTCAGGAATAGCCAAGCTTCTGCCTGTTCAGTACCAAAAAGGAACCAAGAAACAACATAACTACAAAAATTCTTTTCTTTCAACTCTATTCTCATTTCAAGGATACATAAAAATTATATATATATATATATATATATCTGATGCATTCTTACTAAATCATGTTATTAATTATTGATAATGAAGGAATCCAACCACCAGAAAATGAAGTAAATAATATTTTAGACTTCTGAGGAGCATATTTAACTAAAAAGTTTCATGAGATGTTATAGGGTACATAAATACATTCCTTACCTTTACTTATTTGTAAAAATAGCAAAAGTAGTACCAAACAAAATAAGAGACAATCTTTTTGTATATAATTCCTTTATTAGAATAACGATGGTATTTCCCTTCTAGGGCTTCCACCACAGAAACAAATTAGACACATAAAGCAACTTGCTGAACATTGAAGTCAGCTGTTAAAATGTCATAAGAGAGTAATGTTAAAGGTGATAAAGCCTGTGAAGAATGATTGTATTGGCTTTATTTGCAGAATGGATGTTACTAATGACAAGGACGTTGAGGTTTGAGAAAAGAGAGTAATGAGCAGTGTCCTTACCTTGTCTGCTATAACAGACCTTAGATAATCCAGTGTGATCCTTATGAGTTGATTAGTTAATAAGTTAGCTGGACTTCTACTTTGGTTATTAGGCCAATAGAGCTGCAGAATCCCCAGAGTGATATGTAATGTTATATAGGCTACATAGCAGACATTGTTCCCTGGAAAACTGGAGGTGGAGTTGAAACAATGCATTGCCAATTCTAAGTGTGGTTACCAAGAATGTTTAGTTATGATTCAGGCCCCTGTGTCAAGAAAGGAAGTCCCTTTTATGTGTTGGAAATATAAACCAAATCATCTTATCTTGGGTCTCTCTGGAAAGGGCATGATGACATACCTGCTATACTGAATTGAATAGAACAGGTCAAGTTGAGACATAAATGTCTTACAAGAGAGCTTCCACTTAAGACTATAAAATAGTGGCCCCTGTATTGGGCATATGCCTTGTGAAAAAGTATACATTATGCTGGTGTCTATTGTAAAAAACAATGCAAAGCCATAATTAAAGATTTCTGATCCAATTGGAATCCTCATCTGCTCCCAAAATACAGCAATGAAAAAGTAAAAAATAAAAAAGGATATATTTCTACACACACACAATACGAACTTCTGCAGGAACAGAAGTGTAAATCAGGGAATGGAACAGAAGTCCCTGCCAGGCTTGGCTTTGAACCATAAAGCAACAATGGCAGCCAAGAATTTGGATGCTGTAGGGTAATGGGGGCTAAAATTGCTTCAAGCAAGGTGTGGAACTGGAGACAAGCTCAGTGTTCAAAACCAGAGGCAGGACTGTGGCTCCTCCATTCATGAAAATAAACCTGGGAAAAAAATGCTGCTTTGGGCTATAGCCTGGGGCTACAGTTTACATAAAGCTATGGGCCTACAGAGGTATAAGAATAACTGCACAGCATTGTAACTAGGAAATGTGTTAAGGCTGTTCTCTCACTTGATGGATGGATTGGAATTATACCCAATAGCATTGCAGTGCAGGAATTTTAAATTATAAAGTCTTGGATGGAGACCACAGAGAGCAATGCAGATTCAACTACACCATGTTAAATCATTGGAATACATGAGGAAGGGGAACAGGAGACAAACTTTACCATGGACTTCCAATTAAAAAATGGCAATTGAAAACATACATTTATTTCCTCTCTATTCCAAATTGTTAAAAGATTGCAATAAAAGAATAAAAAATATGCAGTTATTCAAACGAAATTGAAGAAGAGACATTTGAAAAATCAAATCAAGTCTATAAAGAAAGAAATTAGGACAAGGATTCCAACTTGTTCTTCAGGGCCCCAGAAAGACTCCTGAATTGAAGGCACTAGATATTTCAGAAGACCATAGAGTCCTAAATGGAGCTGGAAATAAAGGATTGCTTTGAAGCCCTTAAAAGGGGCAATTGCATGCCAAGTCCCCAGCTCAGGGTAGTTAGGTGCTAGTCCTCTCCCATCCCAGCAGACATGAGTGAGTGGTTTGCTTTCTAGCAAGGCTGAAAGAGAATAACTCTTGACATGTGGACGATGAAATCGGTTGACTGAAGGAGTGAGCCACCACAATGAAAATAAAGAATTAAGTTAAGGTCAATACATTTAATGGTGAGCCCAACAGTCCCCCCTCATCCTCCTGGCTCTTAAATTTCTATCCTCTGGATGGGAGATTGTGAATTTGTTGTCTGGTGAACCTGACTGGCATGAGAGAGAGAGAGAGAAAAAAAAAACAAGACAATTCTTTGTCCATTCAGATTGCTTGAACAAAACACCATAGAGGGGATGCTGTATTAACAACAGAAATTTTTTTCTCACAGTCCTGAGGGCTGGGAAGTCTAAGATCAAGGCACCAACGAATTTGGTGTCTGGTGAGTGCCTACTTCCTGATGCATAGATGGCTGTCTTCTCACTGTAACATCAGATGACAGAGGGGCAGGGGGTCTCTCTTGGGCCTCTTTATAAGGGCACTAATCCTGTTCATGAGGGCTCCATCCTGATGACCTAATTATTTCCTAAAGGCCCTACTTCCTAATAACATCACCTTCAGGGTGAGTATTTCAACACATGAATTTTGTGTGAACACTAATACTCAGGCCATAGCATCCTACAATTAATGATATGTAATGACCCACCAATTAAATAGCCATATCTGTGCCTAAGGACCCTACATTGAAGCCCACTATTTGATAAGCCCCACACATGCACAGAGAGCTTCCAATAAGCATTTAAGTGCCTTACTTTAAAGAGCCAGCTGAGGATTTCCAGATATTTGAAAAAAGTCTCTGACACAAAATATGGAAACCAACATAAAAAACAAACATATTGGGGAAAAACAATAACAACGTAAACAAAATAAGAAACTCTGAAGAGAGAAAAGACATAGATCCTAAGAAAACTTGTTCAAAATAACTGTGATTCTGTCTCAGAGTGAGACTAGTTATTATATTCATATATAAAAAAGAACAAGAGGCTATAGAAGATGATATTTCAGAGAAAGGAAAGAATTATTTAAATTAAAAATTGAATAACAGTTTTAGAACAGTGAAACTACTCTGTCTGATACTATAATGGTGGATATATGTTATTACAGTTTTGTCAAACCCCACAGAATGACATCTAGAGCAAAGTCTAATGTGAACTATGAACTTTGGATGATAACAATGTGTCAATGTAGGTAAATCAATTGTAACAAATGTACCACTCTGGTGTGGGATGTTGATAGTGGGGAAGGCTGTGTGTATAAGGGAGGGAGCCAGGGTTTATATAGGAAATCTCTGTAATTTCTTCTCAATTTTGCTGTAAACATAAAACTGCTTTAAAAAATAAAGTCTATTAGAAATGAACAGCAGAATTAAAAATTCAACAGAAGTAGAAGGTAAACTTGAAGAAATCTCTTATAAAGTCATATAAACAGACAAAAAGATGGAAAATGATAAAGAAAGCATAAGAAACTTACAAGATCATTCTAGGTCAATGCTTCTTAAGTGGGAGCACCGTTGTCCACTAGTTGATATTTGACAATGTATGGAGACAGTTTTGGTTGTCATAAATAAGGGAGGAGGGTGCTACTTTCATCTTGTGAAGATTGACCCGGAGGGATGCTGCTAGAATTTCTACAATGCACAGTACAGCCATCCACAAAGAATTATCCAGCTCAAAATAGCAGTACTGTTTAGGTTTAGAAACCTTGCTGAGGATAGTCCAACATCCAAGTGGTTTAAGTTATAGAGAAAAAGAAGAGAGGCAAATGTGGAGAGAAGTTTATCAAAGAA
>RJWJ010042046.1:0-13207 GCA_004363605.1 Indri indri | reverse complement strand
AAAAAAAAAAAAAAAAAAAAAAAAACAAAAAACCCCAGCCAAGCATTGCAGCATGTGCCTGTAGTCCCAGCTACCCGGGAGTCTGAGGCAGAAGGATCACTTAGAGCCCAGGAGTTGGAGGTTGCAGTGAGCCACAATGATACCCCTGAGCTCTACCCAGGGCCACAGAGTGAGACTCTGTCTTAACAAAAACAAACAAGGCGACTGAGCACCCTTCCTCACAACCCCCGACCCCTTTAAAAAAAAGAAAAAGAAAATACCCAGTTGCTCTTATTAAATTTTTGGCCTCCTTGGGCCACAGCAAGAAGAATATTTCTGAAGTGCCCACTATGTGTCCTCATTTCTCTACAGTGAGTTGACTGGTCTAGTTAAAGGGACTCCTTAGTAAACTGGTTGATAATACCAAGTGTGGGGAGGTGGTAGAGATGTGGGCATATTTTCATTCATTCAAAGTGGGATGGCATAGGTGAAACTTTTAGAGGGAAAGTTGACAATATTGATTCAAATAAAAATGTGGGGCCAGGCATGGTGCCTCATGCCTGTAATCCCAGCACTTTGGGAGGCCTAGGTGGGGGGATAACCTGAAGTCAGGAATTCGAGACCATGCTGGGTAACACAGTGAGACTCTGTCTCTACAAAAAAGTAAAAAAATTAGCCGAGTTTGGTGGCATGTACCTGTAGTTCCAGCTACTAGGGAGGCTGAGGCAGGATGATCACTTGAGCCCAGGAGTTTGAGGCTGCAGTGAGCTATTATTGCACCATTGCACTCCAGCTTGGGCAACAGAGCAAGACTCTATATTTAAAAAAACATAAAATAAAGTGGGTATTCTTTAAGCAGTTTTAAAAGGAAACTATCCTATGGAATTATTAACACAAGTGTACAACCATAGGTACAAGGATGTTAAGCACAGCATTTTTGTAATGGTAACAAATAAGTAAACCACTCAGGGAAAGCAATGATCTATTGATGTGGGATTTGATTTTAAAAATAAGGTCTGTAGACACTAGCATAGTATATGACACTAAAAATGAGTAAAATCAATGTACAGTAGTTCCCCTTTATTCACAGGGGATCCATTCCAAGACCCCCAGTCGATGCTTGAAACCTCAGATAGCATCAACCTTATATATACCATATTTTTTCCCCTACATTCATGACTGTGATAAAGTTGAATTTACAAATTAGGCAGAGTGAGAGATTAACAACAGAAACTGGTACTAAAATAGAACAATTATAATATACTATAATAAAAGTTATGTGCATGTCTTCTCTCTTTCTCCTGCTCTCTCAAAATATCTTCCTGTATTGTATTCACCTGAAACCGCGGAAAGTGACACCACAGATAAGAGAGGACGATTGTAGCTGGGGAGAAAAAGACGCAAACGGAATGTGCTGTTTATTTGTTTATGTGTGTGGATTGGTATTATCTGTCTATCCTCTTATCTAGCAGCATAAATATTAGTCAGATGTCAGAAGTGGTACTTACACATACTGCTAACAGTGCTTATCTTTGGAGGGTGGGGTTACGGAGGATTAATTCTCTACGGTACTCCGCATTTTTTCACTGCATTACTTTTTTTTTCGATAACACACATGTGGTGCTATGCATTACTTTTTTAATTGGGCAAAAACAAAACTAAATAAAGCAGTTAAGTATATGTTTTTCTTAAAAAGTGACATATGTTAAACAATTTAAAGACCATGTATTTGTCCAGGTTTTACACCCAGGCAATGCCATGGATGTTTAATCTTTCTTCAGCTTTTTGCAGATGACAATTATATTATAGCAACTTGCATCTGGGGGAGGCCAAGACCAGATGAAGTCAGCCTGAGGTAGCTGGGGTTAATTTAAGGCAAATGGATAGATTGGTTTAAGGGGAATATTTTGAACCAGAGACTTCTGGTTCCTTAGAAAAGTTAATATGAATGAGAATGCAGATTTTTGGTGAAGAGGTGATAAAGGCCTTCATTATCTTCAATTAGTATTTACTGTCAGTGAAAGGAGTTATGGCCTGAGGCTGAGTCACTGAACTTTCAGCCTGGTCTCCAAGCCCTTCACCTTCCTGCCTACTCCAATGTGAACTTGGCACATTTCTGTTGGATTTATTTGGCTTTTGTCAGGTTCTACCTCACTTTGTGATTAAATGTACGTGTGCCTTACCTCCCTCCCTAGACTATAAACTTTCGAAAGGCAGGAATAATTGTTTAGATTTACGCAGCTATTAATATTATATTTACCTAGTACCTGGTGAAGTGCTTTTCAAAAAATAGGTGCCTACTAAATGCTTACCTGGTTGTGCCACTTCCCTGCTCAGACCCCCTTTGATTCCCTATTTCTTACCAAGTGAAGGACAATTTCCTGGGATCTGGTTCCAATTAACTTCGTGGTTTTATCTTGCCTAGTTACCCTAAATGCACCCTGTGATTTAGAGAAATGTGACTGCGAGCTTGTCCCCAAATAGAGCCAAGATCATCTCTCCTCCAAGTGGAGCCTAAATCGTCATCGCCTGCAGAATAAAATACAAATTTGGGAAGGCGTGGAAGCTCTGCCAGCCGTAACAAGGAAGGTGGTTAATCACATGGCCTCCAGAGCAAGTTCAAGTTCCAGCTCCCCTGTTAGGAGCTCTGACCTTGAATAAATTACTTAGCCAGGAAATGGGAATAAGAATAATAGGATCTTACAGCTTGTTAACGAGTTATTTGCTTAGCATAGTTCCAGGGCATGGGCTAAGTACAGGATATTGTCATTCTCATTTATTTAACAACTTTATGTTAATTATCTGTCCTTCCCACCACCCACCCAAGGTACAGTATTGGAGTTTGCCACCCACCAACTAGGAGGATTGAAACTGTTGACTCTATGGGGGTGGAGAAAAGGGAAGAATATCCTGCAGTGATTGAACCTTGAACTTAAAATTTAGGTTGAAATTAAAGAATGAAGGACTTTGAATATCTTGCCAAAGATTTTAAGTCTGTGGTATGGCCAATGAACTTTGAGGAGTAATGACATATTTAAACAAGATAATTTAGGTACATAACTGTTCAACCTCCTCAACCCACCAGGTATTATTCTTCTAATTCCCCAATACCTGATAATGATAATGACTATTATTATTAATAATAGTTACCAGTTACTAAATACCTATTTTGTGCCATCACTGTGTTAAGTGCTTTACATTTTCATTTATTAGCTCACTCATTCACCCATTCATTTGTTTCTTCCTTCATTCATTCAATGAATGTTTGCTGAGCACTTGCCGGATGCCAAGCGCTGAAGTAGGCTTTGAGAGACAGTGATAAATGAGACTGACAAGATCCTTCCTTCATACAATTTGCATCCTAGTGGGGATTCAGAAGATAGATAAGAAAGCATATGCGTATGGTGCCAGGCATTATGAAAGACAGAGCTTGGCACATGTGTCATTCCCATTAGCTGTTGATATAATTAGTATCTGGACCCAACTCTCTTTTTCATTTTTCTTTCCTGTGACATCCGTACTCATAAGCACCATGTCCTTCAGCTCCACTGACTGTTTTCTGGATTTTTCTGTCTTTATGCCTGTGCCCATACTGTTCTGTCTAACAAATTATGCTACTGTGTATTTTTGCCTTTTGAAGGTTTGTATATCCTTTTACTGCCCATTTCAAATGCTACCTCCTCCAGGAGCCTTTTTTTGGTACTCCCAGTTGGGACTAGTTTCTTCTTCCTCCATGCTTTAGGGATAGTATTTGAACTTCACATCTAGCACTTACCTCATCCGCCTGAATATTTAATATGATTATTTGTACATATGGGTTATCTGTTTTCCTTCTCCAGCAGACTGTCAGTGTTTGCTTTCCACCTCTGTAGCGAACATCTCTTGCTTGAAGTAACACAACTGACCTGGTACAGCCAGACTTGCTCTTCTGTAATCTCTTTTCCAAACCAGGGATCTTCAATTTTCTTTTCTACTTTTTTCTCTCCAGCTGATCCCATTCATGTGTCTGAACACACCAACTGAGGATAGTTGCTTGACAGAGTGATACTCTGCCTCACTTGAAACCTACCAGTGGTTTTTGCGGTGAAGATAAAATCCAAACCCTGAGGCATGGCACACACACATACCCTTTCATAACCTAGCCCTGCCTAAATCTCCAGCTTCATATCTCTCTCTCTCTCTCTCTCTCTCTCTCTCTCTCTCTCTCTCTCTCTCTCTCTCTCTCTCTCTCTCCACCTCCCACTGGGCCCTGACTGTGTGCAGCTGCTAACCAGCCACGATCTCTCCAGCTTCCGTCTAGCCTTGACACGTGCAGCTTCCTCTGCTGGAAAGACTTCTAATCTTCCAGGTCTCAATTTAGATGGCACCCCCTTCAGAAAGCCATCATTGATTTCTCCTAGGCCCCTTTAGGACCTAATGCCTCCTCTTGGACAAGGTGTTTTCATTCCTTATTATAATCGTGTTTAATGGTCTGCCTCTGCTGCAGGACTATAAACTCTATGAGGGAAGCACCCCTAATGTTGCTGGCTGCTATACTGCCAGAGTCCAATTTGTGCTTGATGCACAGTAGAGCCAGTATAGATATGTGTTGAGTGAGCTCTCTTTGCACCTTACATTGTCCTCTCCCAACTTTTAGATGTTTTTAAAAAACGTATATGTGTATACATATATATATAAAACATGAAGACATACTTTTGTAAAAGAAATTCAAACAAAACAATATTTGAATGCAAATATAGTTTCCCTTTTACCCTATCCCTAACTTGCTCTCTCTGATTCTACTCTCATCCCTGGGATGGTAACAGTTTAATGTGTATCTTTCCGTTTCTTTATACTGTACACACATATGCACACATATATAATACAGTTCCCACCCCCAAATCTATATGGGAGTATTTTAATAAACAGAAATGGGATAATATTATAGGTGGTGTTTTGCTTCTTATGTCTGCTTTTAAAATTGAATATATTTCAGAGATTTTTCTGTGCTCCATGTAGATTTACACCTACTATACCATTTTTAAAATAGCTACATGTATTCCATGAGGTTGTTTCATAGCTAATTTATTAACTCCCTGTTGGTAGAATTTGTATGTTCATCTTGTGCTCACAAATACCAATATAGTTGTAGGACAGGTTTCTAGAAGTGGAATTGCTGGCTCATAGAATGTAAGCATCTTTACATTTTTTTAGTTCTCAACTATTTCTTCACATAGTTCTTAGCAGGGGTTGGGGGGGGTGGGTCAGATTACACATTCTCAAATACGTTTAATTTGTCAACCTGGCCTTTGGCAAAATTATGACAAGGGGGAAATTTATCTTTAATCTTTTCAATTCCCTTAGAATTATCCTCTCTCTCCCCACTCCTCCTGCCTGAGACAGAGTCTCACTCTGTTGCCCTGAGTGCCATGGCATCAGCCTAACTCAAACTACTGGACTCGAGCAATCCTTGTGCCTCAGCCTGTCGAGTAGCTGGGACTATAGGTGCGCACCATGATGGTGTCGGTTAATTTTTCTATTTTTAATAGAGATGGGGTCTCGCTCTTGCTCAGGCTGGTCTTGAACTCCTGAATTCAAGCAGTCCTCTTGCCTCGGCCTCCCAGAGTGCTAGGATTACAGGTGTGAGCCACTGGGCCCGGCCTAGAATTATCTTCTGACCCTCCCCTCTATCCCTCTTGTCTCACCCAGTTACACCCTACCCCACCCCACATGATTAATAAATTTAGCAATTTTTGGTAATAGAAGAACATTCCTTTCTTGTGTGTTCACCACCTTCCATACTGTATTTCCTGTTTCAGTTCATGGGGCCACCATCCAGTCACACAAACAGCCCTCATACTGTAGAAACTTGGAGGTCTTCTAGAGTCCTCCCTCTTCTAAACCACCCGCAGGTAATTTCCAAATCTTTTTATTCTCTCTCTAGATTCTTCAGCAATCTAGCCTAGTTCTTGTCATCATCATCTCCAAATAGAGTTCCATCCACAGTTTTGGTCTTAGAGGGGCAGGTTGCCTTCTTCATATCACAGCCAGAGTAATTTTTCTAAAATATAATCTGTTCTCGGCCGGGCGCAGTGGCTCACGCCTGTAATCCTAGCACTCTGGGAGGCCGAGGCCGGTGGATCGCTCAAGGTCAGGAGTTCGAAACCAGCCTGAGCAAAAGTGAGACCCCGTCTCTACTAAAAATAGAAAGAAATTATTTGGACAACTAAAAATCTATACAGAAAAAATTAGCCGTGCATGGTGGCACATGTCTGTAGTCCCAGCTACTCAGGAGGCTGAGGCAGTAGGATCGCTTGAGCCCAGGAGCCTGAGGTTGCTGTGAGCTAGGCTGACGCCACGACACTCTGCTCTGGTCAACAGAGTGAGACTCTGTCTCAAAAAAATAAAATAAAATAAAATAAAATAAAATAAAATAAAATAAAACATAATCTGTTCTCATCTGTCTTCTGCCTATAACCTTTTAAAGGTTCCTTCAGGACAAACCTAAGCTCCTTAATACTCCAAGGACCTCTCTCTGGCTCTGACGTGTTTAGCCTCATTCCCAGAACACATCTCATTTATACCCCGATCTCCAGCCCCACTGGCACTTCTGTTCTATATTCCTGTGCTGTTGCTTCCTGGAAGGCAACACTATCTGTGTTTTTATATATTCTGCTCCCACTGACTGGAAAGTCGTTCTTTCTGACATACCTTTGCCTGCTATGTCCCACCCATCCTCCGGGTCTCAGCCGAGATAGCACCTCCTCCATGGTCCCCTCAGGTGGGCTTAGGTGCCTGTCCTGTGTGCTCCCAGCCCCTGCTGAACAGCTCTCACGCTGGCCATTCCCATCCCTGATTACATACTGAGTATAATTGCCTACTTGCTTGCTGACTCCTCCCCTAGAATGTAAGCCCCCTCAGGGAGAGGATCGCATCATATACATTGCCATATACTTCATGCCTGGCACAGTCCTTGTTGCAATACAAGTTTGTGGATTTGAGTTAATAGAAAAATGAATGAGTGAGTGAATTAGATGTTTTCCATCAGTCTGTACATTGAAATGCAGACCTACTTGTAATCATCACAACAATTTATCGGAGAGGTGGACTTAAGCATATTCAAAATCCTCTCTAACCCTTAAGGCACCACAATAAATAAACAGCAAAAAAAATTTTTTTAAACCTATTTACAAAAAAAAAAAAAAAAAAAAATAAGTGGAAAAAGACCTGCCTCCTTCAGAACCTGTCAGTTCTGAAAGCCTGCTAAATGATTTTATTTTCCGGATGTCTTACCTCTCTGATGTTGTCTTTTCTTCTGCCATTATCTTTTGCAAATGCTTGGCTGACAGTCTTTTTCATGTTAGAAGTATTTTGAACATAATATGACTGTTTATTTAATGTCTCATGCACTTCAGAAGATAATGACCAGAAGAAGGGACTGTTTACCCATTTTTCAAGCACTGTAGCTTACTCAGCTCCAGACTTTCCAGAGAGCCTATATTAATTTGTCTTTATTTTGTCAGTTTGAAGTTAGATTAGCACTTGTGAGCTTTTATTCTTTCTTTTCTGAAATCTGATGTAAATTTGTTGTCCAGGTTCCTTGGCATTTACACTTTACTTCCATGGGTTTCACTTCCCAGATACAAATACTTTGCCAGGAAATCCGTAAGGAGGTTGTCAAGTTGTAAAAATATAAGAATGTTATTTTAGCCTCAAGATTCCAAAAGACTCATTTGGAATGAGTTGTTGCGTGAAAAGAATAAAAAAAAAATTCCAGAAGATTTTGAGGTGGCAGGTATTTGTTAGGTCAAAAGTTGTTTTCCTTATGGCAATGACATACAGACCTACAACATCTATGCCTTCAGTGAGCGTTTGCTGAGTGCCTATGTTCAGGTGCTGTGTTGGTCCTGGGGATGCAGCAAAGGATCCGAGCACTGAGTTTTGCAGGAGAGACAAATCCCTCCACAAATAACGCCAAAGATAAGTGCTCTGCTAGAGGTGTTGACAGGGCCCACTCCAGTACAGCACAGGGAGCGAGCAGCTCTGCCAAGAGCAGTGACATGAGCCTATTCTTATGCATTTATTAGCTTTAAAACATTACTACTTCACTTTGTAGACAATCTGTGAATTATTCCCTGTGGGATGTTTCTACTCCATCTTCCCATTTGATATGGTCCATTGAACTCTGAGCTCTTTGAAAGATGCAACTTTTTGTATCTTTAATGAACCAGCAGGGTGACTAAGCTTGAAATTCGCACATAGCGGGCCCACCATAAATATTTGCTGGAATCAGGAGTCACATTAATATTAATCGTTGTCTAATAGGGGGCCACCCCATTTGGTGTTGTCAGAAATAGAGTTCACTCCTCTGCTGAGTCCACAGTAAGGAGCCAGCTAGACATGAAATACAGGTTGGGAAGGGACTTAAAGAGGTGGCACCCCCAAAAAGCTATGAACTTTGAACTGAGAGAAAGCGAGGAAGTTCTAGAGTACACAAGGCAGATCCAGCCTAGTCTTCCAGGGTGTCTTACTGTGTGAGGAAGGGGAAGCAGAGCATGGAGGAGAGGGGATATCTTAACACAGAAGCTCCCTCTATAAAGTGGGGGCAGGGGCAGACAAGGTTAAAAACTGTATGGTCTTAACTCTACAACAAAGAAAAAAATCTGGCTTGCGATATAGTAAATATTTTTTATTTGCATCTGTGAGCCTCTGTGTTTTTCCACATTTCCTACATTGAACTTGTTGTAGTGCTTTGATAACTGATAAATAAAAACTATTTTTCTTTCTTTTTTGTAGTTTTTTTTTTGTTTGTTTGAGACAGAGTCTGGCTCTCTTGCCTTGGCTGGAGTGCCGTGGCATCAGCCGAGCTCACAGCAACCTCAAACTCCTGGGCTCAAGCGATCCTCCTGCCTCAGCCTCCTGAGTAGCTGGGACTACAGGCATGCGCCACCATGCCCGGCTAATTTTTTCCATATATATATTTTCAGTTGTCCAGCTAATTTCTTTCTATCTTTAGTAGAGACGGGGTCTCACTCTTGCTCAGGCTGGTCTCGAACTCCTGACCTTCAGCGATCCGCCCGCCTCAGCCTCCCAGAGTGCTAGGATTACAGGCATGAGCCACCGTGCCCGGCCTTTTTTGTAGTTTTGATGGCTGGAAATATTAAATAAAATCTATTTTTAAATCACCTTGATAGGCTTGGAATGATGTTTTAAAACAAGATATTTTGGGTTCTGGATGAAGGAGATGTGGATAAACAAGTGTGAAAAAGAGAGTGCTTTTGGTTGCCTAAAAGCTCAGTATGAACAAGCAGTGGGTTTAGGCTGCTGCCCAAAATGCTGATGTCATCTGGGGTATTGACAGCATGGCATCACAGACATGTGGCCTAGTTTCTTGAGGAAGTAATCAGAAATGAATGCACAAATTTATCAACAAAGATGTTCATTGTCATTTTATTTGTAAGAGTGAAAAATGGAGGTAAATTAAATGCCCCAAAATAGGGGCTCAGAAGTAAATCATGATGTAGTATGAAGCTACGAAAATTTAAAGAATAATTAAATGATACGGTGAATATTTTTGTATTACTGTTTTACATTAAAAAATAAAATCAAGAGACTTTTATCTAGAACATGCTTCTTCTTCTTTGAATGGTAGAAACAAAAGGGGGATTAATAGATGTAACATGTCCTGAGCAAGGGAGAGGATATTAGGTTTATTGTTACCTGGCACAAGAGGAACTCAATAGACATTACGGATGGAAGTTATAATTCAGAATAAGGGTGGGCTTTTTTTGTTTTATCTTTAATTTTTAGCTATTGTATCAACATTGTAACAGCAGCGAACATTTTCTTTCTTTTTTTTTTTTTGAGACAGGGTCTCACTCTGTTGCCCAGGCTAGAGTGCCATGGCATCAGCCTAGCTCACAGCAACCTCAAACTCCTGGGCTCAAGCAATCCTACTGCCTCAGCCTCCCAAGTAGCTGGGACTACAGACACGTGCCACCATGCCCGGCTAATTTTTTCCATATATATTTTTAGCTGTCCAATTAATTTCTTTCTATTTTTGGTAGAGACGGGGTCTCTCTCTTGCTCGGTCGGGCTGGTCTCGAACTCCTGAGCTCAAATGATCCGCCTGCCTCAGCCTCCCAGAGTGCTAGGATTACAGGCGTGAGCCACCGCGCCCGGCCTGAACATTTTCTTAAAAAGAGAAAAATATTAGCCGGAATTTGATCACCTTTAATGCTTCAGCTGTTAAATTATCTTGGTATTTTTCCAGTACTTGTCAATTTGTACACATCCTTTTGGAGTGCAGTCATTGTACAGCTCACAAACGGTGAGTAGTCAGGCATCTGTGATCCCCTGCCCCAAGGCAGATCCCACTGACTCATGGCTATCAGGAAGCAGCCTTGGAGTCTTTTTCATCATATGTCTCTGAGAAGCCACGACCAATCACAGCAAAAATAGCCAACATAGTGCCAGATACTGTTCCATGTGCTTTACTAATACAAAGTCCTTTGGTTTGGTTTTAACAACTTTGTAAACTTGGTACTGTTATTATCCCAGTTTTACAGGTGAGAAAATAGAGACCTAGAGAGGTTAAGTCATTTTGCCCAGTTGATAGCATTTGGCAAGGGAGTTGCAACTCTTCAGTCATCTTACTATAGATTTCATTAAACATTATTTTTAAAAATTAATAAGACATCACTAGCAATTTTTATTTTACTCCATAATTTCTAAAATTATCATGTGCAATGATTATGTGTCAGGTTTAGTCTGAAACCTTGGTTCTTGGCACGTCCATGGCCAAAGAATGACCAGACACTCCAAAGTTAGGCAAGCATGAAAATGAGGTTTATTGAGGAAAGAAAGATAGGATTATCTGGCAAGAGCAAGATACAGGTTTACAGAGCATGGTACATACGCCACAGATGACGACCGGGCCCACTGTTGCAGCAAAGGGGAAGCAGAAGGAAGGGCACAAAAGAGAGAGTTTGGCTGTGGTCTGCGTCTTATTTTATAGTGCCTGGATAGGGACCTCCCTTGTGGTTCAGAGGTCACCATGGAACCACTTTGATTAGATAGTTGGAAGTCACATGACCCGAGTCTCAACTATGCAGGTTGTTCTAGGTCAATTTTCAGACTCTATGGTGCCTATGCTGTTTGGCCTGTGGGCTAGAGAGTCCTTTGCGTTCTTTTGCAGCTGGCGCACCAAATTCTGATTGGCAGATTCATAGGGTATTCCCTCCTCCCCCAGGTGTGGAGAATTAGGGTTGCGCAGGACCAAGAGCATTAGCATTCACTTTCATCCCTCGGAGATCCAGAATCCCTCACTATCTACCTAAGAATAAAAATCTTTATTATAATTAAGACTGACTGAAACTGAAAGGAAGAAAGAGGAAGATGTTTTGTCACTAGCTATGTAAGCAAAAGTTGGATAATTACCTCTTTTGAAACTTAGATGGGGTGAGGGATATATTGAGGTAAGGAGTTAGACTACGTTTTAGCTAAGATTTTTTCCAACTTTGTAATTTTATGAATCTATCAGTAGGTGTTACCTCTCTGATCACTTTGAAGATCTTAAAAGAGTCTTCTGCTGGAACAAACAAAACACAAAACCAAAAACACTTTTTCTTGTGTTAAATGCATTTGCAAGCAGATGGTTGAAATTCTGGGAATAATGCTTTAAAGATAAGCCTTAATTCTTGGGATAAGGAATTTTGACACATATTAGCATTAAGAAGTAAATTACATAGGTGATTATTTTCCAAAAAGGAGACTTTGAAGTGGGCTGGTAGGAAAAACTTAGAACTTTAGGATATTTATCACCTGATGAGATGGGATGAAGTGAGAAAAAGAAGCCTTCACTTAAAGAGGTAGAGGAAGAGCCGGGCGCGGTGGCTCACGCCTGTAATCCTAGCACTCTGGGAGGCCAAGGCGGGAGGATGGTTCTGAGCTCAGGAGTTCGAGACCAGCCTGAGCAAGAGCGAGACCCCGTCACTACCAAAAAAATAGAAAGAAATTAATTGGACAGCTAAAAATATATATAGAAAAAAATTAGCCGGGCATGGTGGCGCATGCCTGTAGTCCCAGCTACTCGGGAGGCTGAGACAGTAGGATTGCTTGAGCCCAGGAGTTGGAGGTTGCTGTGAGCTAGGCTGACGCCACGGCACTCGCCCCAGGCAAGGGAGTGAGACTCTGTCTCAAAAAAAAAAAAAAAAGAGGTAGAGGAAGAAAAAAAAGGAAGTAGAGTCCACCCAGGAGAAATTTCATTGTTTAACAACTTGGCCCAGAACCAGCTCATGCAGTCACCACCTCTTTTATTTTTGCAAAGTTTTTCCTTGGCTTCACTCTCTTTGCCCTTAAGTCCTTTCCTTGATATAGGTGCCCTTGACTTAATAGGACACCCACCAAAATCACTTGAATAGAAGGGACCTTGGGAATCTATTCTAGTTCTATTATTCTCAAATTGGATTACACACTGGAATCACCCAAGGTCCTTTAAAAAAAAGAGTGACGACTGTGTTACAAGTACGACCCCTCCTCCACTCAGACATTCTGATTTAGTTGGTCTGGGGTATAGCCTGGGCATCAGTTTTTAAAAGCTTCTCAGGTGATTCCAATGTACAGCCAAGTTTGAGAATCATTATCTTCATCCCAGCCAGATATGTATTTTTTTTAAAAAAGTTCAGGTCTGGCCAGGCACAGTGGCTCATACCTGTAATACTAGCACTCTGGGAGGCTGAGGCAGGAGGATTGCTTGAGCTCAGGAGTTCGAGACCAGCTTGAGCAACAGTGAGACCCCATCTCTACTAAAAATAGAAAAATTAGACCAGCACTGTGGCATGCACTTGTAGTCCCAGCTACTCAGGAGGCTGAGGCAGGAAGATCTACTGATCCCAGGAGTTTGAGGTTGCAGTGAGCTATGATGATGCCACTACACTCTACCCAGGGTGAGAGAGTGACACTTTGTCTTAAAAAAAAAAAAAAAAATCAGGTCTATAGTTTTTCCTGATGACACATTTTAACATGTAATTGCCTTCATCATCTATGAAGACATTCTAAAAGTGTCTGAAAAGTCATTTTTCTGTTGCTGGATGGAGTGTGCTATAAATGGGTCCAGTTGGTTGGCAGTATTGTTCAAATCTAATATATCCTTCCTAATTTTCTGAATACTCCTATCAACTACTAAGAGAGGAGTGTTGAAATGGGCAATTATATGGATTTGTTTGTTTTTCCTTTCAATTCTCTCAGG
>RJWJ010042045.1:0-13405 GCA_004363605.1 Indri indri | reverse complement strand
TGATAAAATTCTGCTTCTCAGGAACTTGGTGCATATTTTGGACTATGAAAGTCAATTTTGCATATTACAAATACTGATTTTTATTAATAAAAGATCTTTATTAATGGTAACAGTACGAGTTTAATTTTATAAAAATATCCAGGTGTTTCCAAAATTAAACACTGAACTAAACAATTTTTGTATGAAAATACATAGAGTAGATAGGAACTATGTTCCTTGCCTCAATAATTTTCAAGTACTATTCTCACAAGGAACTGAAGTGTAGTAATTACTTATGTTCAGTAGATGGCGACCTTTCATTATAGTCGCCAAACAAATATTTGCATAAGACAGTATAATCAACAAGCAGAGAAGGAAAGATCAATCACAAACATTCCCCATTTTGCAACAGACAAAAATTACTTGATCATATACCCATTTTTTGACCTGTGGTGTTTTTTCTAGGTTGGTGAACATATTTCGTGGGAACGCATGTGATGGTATCAGCTAAGAGGTTCTATCTAGCTTTTTTTTTTTTTTTTTTAAATTAGACTATTGCATAGAAGCCTTGGTGTTCTGTATTGTGGGGCAAATCTGATGGCTGATTATTACCTCAGAAAATACGTGCAAATATCAGACTAGGGAATGATTCCTGCTTTCTTTGTATAGCTTATAAAGAATAGCAGTTTTAGCTCATATATTCAACTGACATGTGTCTTAATGAGGATGTGTAACGAGAGATCAGCATGTTTGTGAAACACGGCCACAATAAAGACAAGGGATGGGCCTGGCAAAGTGTTTCTTCATTAATCTATCTTACGTGGGTAAATGAATATCTGTGAACGAACAAAAAATTTTTCAAAACTTACAAAATTTTATGTTTCAAAATATTTATGTAGTTTCTACTTTCTAAATTTTCTTTTATTTTTCAATTGGAGACAGAATCTTGCTCTGTCGCTCAGGCTGGAGAGCAGAATGCAGTAGCACCACTGTAGCTCACTGTAACCTCGAACTCCTATACTCAAGGGATCGTCCCACCTCAGCCTCCCAAGTAGCTGGAACTGCAGGCATGTGCCCCCATACCCACATAATTTTTTAAATTTATTTTTTATTTTTTGTAGAGATGGGGTCTCATTATGTTGTCCAGGCTGGTCTCAGATTCCTAGCCTCAAGCAATCCTCCTGCCTTGGCCTCCCAAAGTGCTAGAATCATAGGTGCGAGCCACCACACCCAGCCTGCCTACTAAATTTTCAATGAATGTACAAAGGTGATAGGTTTCTTCCCAAGAAGTATCGTAAGATCTATTCTTCCAGTGCCAAATCCCATCTGATGGCCTTCAACTAGAAATTGTGTGGACAGTATTTAGCCCTATAGGACAGCCTTTAAGAGGATATTTTTTCCCCATTAGTAACTGTTCGTGCCAAATATCGTGGGGGGTACTAAAACTCCTGCCTTCAAAGAGCTTACTCTAGGACATGGAGATACCTGTCATCCAAAGTCGAAAAGGAAGGACTACAAGAGAGATAACAATAATGCGTCCGATTGGGTCCAAATCAGTGATTCCACTTAAGAATAACTTTTTCTTAACTACTAACCTGTCAAAATGGGTATTAGTACAGAAAGGCAGTTGGGATATGTTATGGACTGAATTGGTCCCCTCCCCATTCATATGTTGAAGCCCTAACCCTTAATGAGACTATTTGCAGATAGGTCCCTCAAAGGGGAAATTGTTACATGAGGTCATAAGTGTGGAACCCTAATCCAGTCTCACTCTTCAAACAGAGGAAAGACCATATGAACACACAGTGAGAAGGTGGCCATCTCCACACCAGGAAGAGAAGCCTCACCAGAAACCA
The DNA here is from genome assembly GCA_004363605.1 of Indri indri. Classification (NCBI taxonomy): domain Eukaryota; kingdom Metazoa; phylum Chordata; class Mammalia; order Primates; family Indriidae; genus Indri; species Indri indri. The sequence continues at coordinate 11,570 of RJWJ010042045.1, read as the reverse complement.
ACCCTGCTGGCACTTTGATGTAGAACCTCTAGCCTCCAGAATGATGAGAAAATAAATTTCTATTTTATTTTTATTTTTTTGAGATAGAGTCTTGCTCTGTTGCCCTGGTTAGAGTGCAGTGACATCATCATAGCTCACAGCAACCTCAAACTCCAGGGCTCAAGCAATCCTCCTGCCTCAGCCTCCCAAGTAGCTGGGACTATAGGCATGCACCACCATGCCCAGCTAATTTTTTCCATTTTTAGTAGAGATGGGGTCTCACTTTTGCTCAGGCTGGTCTCGAACTCCTGAGCTCAAGCAATGCCCCTGCCTCAGCCTCCCAGGGTGCTAAGATTACAGGCGTGAGCCACTGTGCCCAGCCAAGAAAATAAATTTCTGTTGTTCAAACCACCCAGTTTGTGTATCTTGTTGTGGCAACCTGAGCTGATAAATAACAGTGTATTTCTTTTTTTTTTTTTTTTTTTTTGAGACAGAGTCTCACTCTCTGGCCTGGGGCGAGTGCCGTGGCGTCAGCCTAGCTCACAGCAACCTCAAACTCCTGGGCTCGAGCAATCCTACTGTCTCAGCCTCCCAAGTAGCTGGGACTACAGGTATGCGCCACCATGCCCGGCTAATTTTTTTGTGTATATATTTTTCGCTGTCCAATTAATTTCTTTCTATTTTTGGTAGAGACGGGGTCTCGCTCTTGCTCAGGCTGGTCTTGAACTCCTGAGCTCAGGACGATCCGCCCGCCTCGGCCTCCCAGAGTGCTAGGATTACAGGCGTGAGCCACCGCGCCCGGCCCCAATAACAGTGTATTTCTAATTGAAGAAGTGGCTCCCCAGAGATGAATCGTATAATCCTAATACCTACCTTCAAGTTGAGTCATTTTGCTCAACCTGTAGATCTTTACTTATACACTGCTACAGCTGCATCCAGGAAGAAATACCATGCCTATCAGAATGCCTTTTCCTTCGTTATTATACTAAGAGTATTGTCTTCAAAGAGCTCATATTCTAGTTGGAAATTTAGGAAATGTAACAACTATTGATAATACAAATTAGCAAAGTAGGCACCAAAAGATAGGTAAAAACTATATAGTATGCTAGTTCAGAGGTGAGATTATTTCCACTGTGAGGGGTGGGGAGGGTGTACTGCGTGTGAGAATGTACAGCTATGGAAGGAATAAAAAAATCTTGGGAGAAGGAGCATTTACACTGAATCCAGCCATTCTGAGCAGCCCACCACTGGCATTTTGGGCTGGATATGTCTTCATTTTGTGGGATATTCAGTGCATTACAAGATACTGAGTTTCTTCAGCCCCCCAACACGTCCTCCTGACCTTGGAATATCTGTATATACCCCAAACATCTCTAAAAGCTATAGCAACAGCATCTCCCCCAGGAAAGAACCAGAGGTAAACTTTTTTAAGGATGTGAAGAAAACAGCAGATGTGTTGAAACAAAATTTATTAAAGTGACTGATTAAATGGCTAATACATATACTTCTAAAATGTCACACATGAAGAATTATAACATGCAAAATCATAACATTTTGTTAAGTGCTGCTTTCCTATTTTAAGTATTCACTACATTTACTCAGAGTAAATCCTAATTTTCCATTTTGAAGCTTCTCACTTCATTGCTTTATTCATACAGTTCTGACTGTATCTGACATCGAGATACCTTCCCCTGCTCATCACTCCTAGGCTGCCTGTGATGCAGTCAGCAAATAAACACCCTTCACTTGAGGCAAAGGAAAGAAAATGCATCTTCCTTTTGACTTCCATACACCTTTCGGGCTGCCCTTAACTGATCCTTTACTTTAAAGACTTTCAGAAATGGTGTGTTTGTGTTCTGGGTTGAAGATTTAAGGAGAAAAGAAGTGACCAAGACAGAGAAAATGATGAGACGATCAATAAAAGGACCATGCTGAAGAGAACTTGAGCAACTGAGGTACTAATTGAGATCTAAAAGATGATGATTCTGTCGAAGACCAGGTTCTCCAGAAAGCAGACTCCAAGACAGAGCTTAGTATCGAGGATGCTTATTAAGAAGTGCCTCAGGATCCACACCTTTGCAAGGGAAAGGAAATGAAAGGAGACAGGAGTGGGAAGGAGAGCGGCCAAACAGGACTTAGCACAGCCTCAGCACACTCCACAGCAGCTCTGGAGCCCCAGTGGCCCTTCCCGGTGGTCCCTAATTGGGCTGAAATGGCTAGGCTTTTGACCTCCCTCTCCTCCCAATCAATCAGGTCACGGAATATGGACAGGCCTACCAAGCTTGGGGCCTTGAGGGACAGGGTGCCTGCAGCTGAGGTGACTTGTGAAGAGGCTGACACATGAAGGCTGCCTGCCCACCACACTCCCCGCAGCAGTGGTATCGAGTCCTCCGTAAAAGTGGTATTTGGGTGAGCATCCCAGTGTCCGCCACAGATTCCGACTTCATCTTTTAAAGAAGAGGCAACTCGGGGGCAGAAAGTAGTCAGTCAGTTACAAATCTCAATGCAAAACCCAGAATTTGTCACTCCCGTGTTTCTTACTACTTCTAACAAAAAAAAAAGGAAAAAGAGAACACACTATGATGCTTATTTTGGAAAGAATGAGCAAGGAAATATTTACTTGATTGAAGACATTTTCTTGAATGGGCTAAGCAAAAGGCAAGAATCCAAGCAACTCTAGCCAGGATTTTATAGAGGACTTAGTCATCAAATTTATCACTGATTTATGAACAGAGCATTATATGTCCAATTTTTACACATTAAAGATTTGGGGGGTATGGTTTTATGTACACTCTACAAGACATTCCGTTTCCGTTCCCTACATACACATTATTAACATACACTGTATTTATGCCTCCCTTTCTAGGTCCTCACTGGGTCTCAACAGGAAAAACGTTATCTTGATAATAATCGGGGCTGGCACTGAGTAGGTGAGTGCACTTCATGGAGCACGTTGACTGACCTCCCTTCTTCATTTTCTAATTTTACCTCAAGGTGGTTAGACACGATATAACACTTTCCCATTTAAAATGCTGTGGATAGTAACGCGAATGTAAGTTATTTGCCCATATGCATGAAAACTGTGTCTTTATTTCATGCGTCCCCTCCTAGACCACATCTCAGCACACTGACCTTTCTGCCCCGTGCACTTGCGGGCTCCGTTCCACAACTGCCTCCTCTGCCCTCCGCACGGCTCACTCCTTTTCCTCTCCCAGGTGTTGACATTAAGGTCATCTCCTCGGAGGTCCGCATAATCTAAAGTAATCCTTTCCTGACTAAGCCAAATTTCTTTTATATAAACTTATTTTATTGTCTTGATAACACAATTACCTCAGATCATCTTGCTTATACATTTATCTGTTATTCACCACTATATTCTCAGCACATGGCTTAGTGCCTGGCATCTCAGTATCCAGTAATTATTCAATTGAAAGAATGCAGGCAGGCAATAAAGGAATATTTATGGTTTATATGATTTTTAAATATATACATCGGGAATACTATACTTGCAAAATTACTTATCTGGGGGAAAAATCAATTCATTATTCAGTTTTGAAGAATTCTGAATAAAAGAAGGGACTTCCATTCTGTATCCTAATACAACGATTTTTATTAAACAAGCTCTAAGATGTCTGTATGTCTCAGCCTTCCTAAAGGGCATAATGATGCACAAAACAAAGATGTTTCTGTTTCCACAAATAATGTATTTTTTGAGGTAACACAAATATAGTTGACTGTGTAACAAAAAATTCCCTCTTCTGACTTGTTTAAAACATTGTAAGAAAAAAATGTTGAAAACTCTTAAGAGTAACCTCCCAACTTCACATTAAAAACAAAGCTATGATAAAGAAAGTCTGTATAAGAGAGACAAACAAAAACAAGTCATAAATTAAGTCACTAGACTTGCAATAATATTTTTGCAAGAAGCATTTATAACTTTTGGCCAGCTTTTAAGCTAGCAATATAAGATATCCCAGGAGATTCATTGAGCTCAGGAATTCAACTTCTGACAGGGCCAAATGGAATGTCCTTTGTGATCTTGGCTGAACATTTGTCCTCAGATTCAAGCATGGGTCATTCCATTTATCTAAGTCTATGCTTTCAATGACACAATACTTTATTTTTAATTAGGCAAGGTATTAAATTCTTATTTTGAACTGCACCTATTTCAAATTTTAGTTCTAGATATGTTGTCTTGTCTATATTAGGGGAAACATATTTACCTAAAACTCTTACGTGAGGTCTATCAACTCAGTAGTTATTCTAGAAATTGGGTTCTTGGTGGAAAATATCATGTTTACTCTACCACACCATCTGTTTTTATAAGACTTTAATTCTATCTTCTTTCAGACATTAACTTTTGAGAACAAGAAAGAATTATTAGGTATAGGAAAGCCTGGTCTATGAAAGTAGATTTTCTTACAGAGGCCAGAGACAGTAATAACTGGGATTGATGTCAGGATAACAAAAGCACAAGCAGCCAAGACCTCTCTCTTAGTATCTAAGAAGAACTGATGTAATAAAAGAAAGACATCTTCTATATCGTAAGTATACTGGGAATGAGCATAGATAAATCCTAGAATTACTTTTTCAGTGCATCTGGCAGGCCAAATTTTACAGAGTGACTAATCACTAACTGAAAATATTGTTAGTTTCTCCCAATTATCTGGTAGTTATCCTAGTCCACTGTGACATTGAAGTGACGAACACCTCGAAGAATAAAAATGGAGCCTTGACTGCAGGCAAGTTCCTTTAGTAACCATTTTCACACAGGGAATAATTCCAGGTTGTATCACAGTCTAACTGATCTTATGTGTTACTCACATGGGATGTGATGTTAAATAAAGTAATAATTCAGGGAAAGAAATCAAACATGATCCTTTGCCATGTTTTACACTCACATTTCAGGAACCTCACAAAACTAAGAATGTTTTCCAAATGAAATATGAAGAGAATTGTTTATTTTACCCAAGTGATACTGTAAGAAGCCCTGAATGGCACTGCTACTAGCCTCAAGGAAACAGAACAAGTACAAAGCCAAGTTAAAGGCAACTTTATTACTTTTCCAAACTTCAAAATGCATTTATTAATGAACTTATGCCTAATATATAATACATTATATTACAAGGCAGAAAGCATTTCTGGTCATATATTTAGCTTCCATGTATTGCCCATAACATAGCTCCCTAGGAATAGCCGCCATGCACAGTTTATATCACTAAGTAAAATATTTCTCTGATGTCTCAGAATCATACATACCACAATTTATTTTATGTTCTTTTCCTTTGGCTTAAAAAAAAAAAGCTATCTTTTCTATATCTTATTAGTTAATGCCTAGAAACTGTCTTTACCCTAAAAACATCCACCAGCTTAGAAATATTTACTTTGGTAGAAAACAGGGTCTTTGAATCTAACCAAACCAAAAGAACACTGTACTTCCCCATTGCAAATAGGGGTAAAATTCTCTTCTTTCCTTTTTCAGGAGCCAAATCTGGGCTTCCTGCTCTTCATACAGCCATCCTGAATTGTACTTGCTTTAAAAGATACCTAAATCTACATTGAACTCTTCAATATAAGTCTCCTCTGTTTCATCCTGTGCTTACTTAGAATAAATTACAATTGACTTTGAATATTACATAATAATGAACTTAAAAGCAATCTTGGGAAATGTAGTAACATAAAGGAAGTATTTTCCAAATTGGACAAGGACATTATCTTCTCATCCGCCTCTGTTTCAACCAACTGACCAAATTCAACTTACAAAAATAATTCCTTTTCCAAGGTTACTACCCTAATAACAATGGAAACAGATGTAAATCCACTGAAGACTTCTAGTCCCTCAATTTTCTCTTTTTGGTTTTACATTTGTGAGCTACCAACTAGCACGAAACACGTTCATCTTCCTTGTTCTCACAACAACAGGAAATTCTTAGAAAAGTATAGAAAAGGATCTATTTTTTCCTGAGGCAAATTTAATACAGATTTTGCAGTAAAGTTGAAAAAAAAAGAAAAGAAAAGTGAATGAAAAGGTATGTGCTGGCTGCTTGGGGGGCAAGGCTCATAAATCACTGTACGTTAAGAGCACGTGCTGAAACTTCATGGTGCCAGTCACGTAATTTTGTGTATTTGGGACTAAAGACGTGAAGGGGTATCTTTTCCCTGTGGAAATAAAAAAAAGAGTGATAGAAGAGTCATAAGAAAGAGAAAGAAAAAGATTCTACACTAATTCCACCATGCAGAAAGCATGCCTTATAAAAAGCTTAATTTCACATAGCTGTTTTACTAAATAGCAAAGATTTTAAGGGTAGAGCATTTTTAGAAATACAGAAATTAATCTATATGGCTCCCTTGGAAACATTGATTTTATGCCCAAAATAAAGTGACTGCAAGACAACACATGAACCCATTCACAGAGATACGTACTGTTAGCAAAGCACCCCCAAATATACCCTCTGCCCATGTCTTCATTCAATACTTAGAAAAGAAGCCTTAGACATAAAATCCAGATGACATCCAGTAATTTAAAAATCTGTAAGTTGTACATTTAGGTCACACAAAAGGCACCAATGTTAAATGTTTAGCTTCTAGTTGCAAAGACAAAATGCCATACCATGACACTGGGAAATTTGAAAAACCAAATTGAGACCATTCATGAAAGGAAAACATTCAATTTACAAAAAGATGGAGAACTTACTTTGTCTTCTTTGCACTATCGGATTCAGATTCTTTCACTGAAATATAATAAGCAATATCCAATATCAGTTTGCTTTCAACTTCAAAATCATTTAAGCAATTACCTATACCAATCAGTATCAAATGTTCACATTTCATAGAGCCACTAAAACAAATCCCATACCACGTTGTTATCCACCATATACTACAGTCGGTACTACTACTACTGCTACTACTACTACTAGTACTACTTCTACTTCTGTATTTTTCAATGATACTCTCCTGGGCTGGTGTCTTGTTTACAGAACCCATATTATGCACAGCATAATTTAAAAGCAAACTCTCTAACGGTCGTTTTTTAATAACTGCCAATCAGTCTAAATACAACTCTCTGTGGCAAAGAACAGCCATCCATTAGGATACCCAGAAGTTCACTTACGATGTTCAGTCCCAGTGATCTGGGCAAGGATTCGGAAAGAGCGAGACTGAGTTGTTCCAGTCCGGGGACGCCAGTCTTCAGTGTCCTCCATCAGTCTCTTCTTGCTGGCGTCGCTGTGAGTGGGTATGTGATAAAACTCCGTATTGCGCTCCACAATGTGTTTTCTTGGTGGGCTAGGGTTAAGAAGGGAAAAAAAGAATTAAAAAGTATAAAATTATATTAAGGGGATAAAATATCCTCTATAGAATTATTTATAATTTATACACTAAATCCTCAATGTTTCTTTTATATAGTCTGCTTTTGCAAGTATACTCAGCCTCAGTTTTTTTAAAGGCATCTTTCTAAAATAGACTAGGGTTTTTTTTATTAGTAAAAATAAAAGTGTACTTGTTAATATAAATAATACTGTAAGAATGTATTCAACAGAAAGATTACCGTTTAGGTGGGATTTTCCTTTTAATTGACAGAGGAAAGCAGCAGAAGAAAGATTTCCAACATAAGGAAAAAGGAAAGAAAAAAGATGTGAAAAAAAAATAACTAGAAAATGAAAAGTCCATAGTAGTCAAAATCAAATAATTTGAAATTACTTGTTACCATTCATTGTATGCCACACAGATACAGACTATATTAATGACCACAGTTAATATCGATAAGCTACTGGACTGTATTAGCTTCCCCAAAATTAAATGATCATATCTTCACTCAGCCCAGGAACCAAAAATGGTTTGGTAGAAGCTAAACCAGCAATACCAAACACAATTTTGCAAAGAGTCCAATCTGTTATTTTCTATAGTTTTCTCACACATATGTACAGATCCCTTATCCTAAATAAAGTTGTTATACAGGGTCAGCATAGTAAAGAGCTGTGGTATAATAGAAAATGCTAAAATATTAATATGTATAAAAAGACAAGGATTTAAATCTTGGCTCTACGACTTTTCAGATGTGCGATTTTAGATAAGCCAATCTAACTAAGCCTCAGTTTTTTTCATTTACAAGGAAAGAATATCACATACAAAGTAGCACTGTTCTGAGGATTAAATGAAATAATACATGTGAAAGAAATTTGTGAACTACAGAGTTCAAGAACTTTGAGTTTGGTAAGAACATTCATTTTTCTATTAACAAAGCATAAATGGTAAGGAATCTACAACATAAATTACTTTAACACCTTAAGATCTATTAACAATAATAAATACTCCCACTCCCCCTCCCCCCAAAATAGGACAAATAGAAACTTCTGGGCCATTGGTTTAATTTCAGAAGAGAAAAAGGAACGTTAGTCTAGACTAGCAGACTACTGGCACAAGATCTGAGTAAACGAAGTGCTCTACATGTGGTCAAATGTGGGCGGCAACACATGCTAGGTTTCACTCACTGCTAGAAAAATCATAGTGCTATCAGTATGCCACATGACTGTCGTCATTTTAATAGCCACACTATCAAAACTGTCTCAGTATGCTGGAAGAATTTCCCCAGTACAGAACATGATAGAATCAAAGTTTAACAACACTGGCTTTAAAGTCAGACTCAGCGTGTGTTTTATCTGAGTCACTTAACTTCTCAAAGTCTCAATTTTCCCACTTGAGAAAAAGAATTGCATATTAAAGGATTGTTCTGAGGAATAAATAAGATAGATAATGTATGTAAAGTGCTTTCCACATAACCTAATACATAGCAATGATCATGATAACGTATTCTTTTATGATTACTAGAAAACCAATTGCAACGCATATTCTAACGCTATTTTGTGCACATTTATACAAAACAGTAAGACGTATTATGATTAATGATAATATCTTATGATTCCACAAGTGAAATGTCTAAAAGAACTTCCACTAATATTGAACAAAACCTAATCCTTTTTAAAATGGACAAAATTTTTAAAAATTGATAAATAGGCATAGATTACTTCATAAACAGATTGCCTTTGGCAGATATAAAACCAACAACTCTTTATCTTATGCAGTACTTGAAAAATTTTATATTCAGCCACTAAACTTATTATAGTTTTAAATTTCTCTACAATTACCGATAGTAGTTTACTCTTAAATGGTGCCAATTTCAAGTATAAGACTATTTTATCCTTTATAAAGGGTGTGGGCTATAAAAACAAAACCATGATGTCAAGCTAAGACGTTAAAAATAATAAAATGACACCACTTAAGTAGCATTTTTAGCCATGACATGCTTGCAAAAAGTACAGCACACCTTAGACTGTTTATGTCATTTACCACACAGCTTAAGGTCTTGTGTTAAGTGATATGAAATTTCTAAATATTTGATTAGTGCTTCCTGGCTCTGAAACTCCAGGCTCTGATGACTGTGCTTAAAAAAGAGAATAATTTTGATGATTTTCTTTTTAAAAACATATTTGGGATAGAATGTAAACTTAACGCTCAAGAGCAAGTAATTTACTTCAAAATATAGACATTGTATTTAAAAAAATACTAAAGAAGGAAGGCCCAAACTGCATCTCTAACTCTAGCATGTACCATCCATAAACTAATCTGTCCTCCTTGAAGGTTAACCTACTAAGTTTTTCTACTGCAGAAGAATGGGCATTCTGAACACACCCATTGATTCATATGAAGTTTTCTAGCATAAAAACATGTTTTATGCTCCTTAACATTTTTAACAATTCTTTTAATGAGAAGATACTAACAAAATTTGCTGGTGGTATTAAGTACAAAGCAAGATGAGAAGTTTGAGAGATGGTGAAAATTACAAAATGAACCATTAAGTATTTAATACTTACATGGTGCCAGGGTTACTGAAGAGGAATAAAATACACAAAAAAGATGTGACAAAGTAGAGAAAACATTAATGTTCCCAGGACGATGAAAAACAGACAAAGATGAGACAGAAAGAAAGAAAAGAAAAAGATAAAATGAAATAACAAAATTCAAAACAATGAAATCAAGTTAAGATTTTGTGCAAACATCATGCTTCCAAATAAACGTGTAAACATAGACAGACAAAACTGAACATGTGTTAGTCAAAATTCTGCTACACTGTTATTGATATAATCAAAGATGACAGTTTTATCTGTTTCCACCCCAAACACTGAAAACTATTTTATGTATTAATACTAGTTCAAGTCTCAAGTTACTGAATACCAAAAAAGAAAGATCCACTATTTTTTAAAAATGTCCAGGTTTTTATAAAATACATTTTAACACGAATGCAAATTCGTATTATGGTCCAAACAAAAAGTAGAGCGTAACTAGACATAAAATATAGAAACAGATCATTTCAGAATCACTTTTAAAATGAGAAGAGAATAAGAGATAATCTTTTCAGTGTCACATAATAGAGGTATATATTAATAGCAATTTAATCTCCTCAAATAAATTACCCTGAATCATATGTTATAAAAGAATGATACTTTTTTGATAATTCTATTCTTTCTTACAACGTAGTGATTATGATGAAAAATGTAGGAGCACAATGGGTCATAAATGATGGGTGATCACTCAATTTTCTTTCTCTCCCCTGTCCTTGATTACCACCACCCTCATCCACAAGCAAGTCCTGGTAACTTTAGCGATCTTTGGGAACTCCACAGTTCTGTATTATCAGTGACATAATTATTGCCTAGAAAGGCATATCTGATATGACGCAGTAAAGGAACTAGGTTAAAAACGCCTGAAAAGTGAGAATCTCAAAGCAATTCATTCACATAGTCTACTAAGTAATAGAATAATTAGAAACACCTTCATATTCCAGGATGGATAGAGAAGACCAAAGTATAAACTATATAGTTTGTCAAAGAACACGTTGTAGTGTTCTTCAATTCTGCAACAATGTTCAGCCAGAGTAAGTAAGAATTCATTATAAACACAGTGAAAAAAACTGCCTACCAGTTTTAATGCTAAGATTGGTCAGTGTGGGTATATTTCCACATGTCAAAGTCAGTTTCATAAACTCAACAGAGGGCTAGGTTTCACTGAGTGAGGGTAGGATACCGAAATAAGTTGATCTCAATAGTCTGCCTGTATTTACTCTTCTCTAGCCACAATGCAAAGCATTCTCTCCTCTGCCTTGCTGTCTTAAGCAGCAGGGAAATAGTTTTGCAAAATAAACTCCTGAACAGAGAATTTTGAATGTATATTTAAACATTTTAAAGTTTAGGAAAAATGTTTTATGTCAACGTGAAGTTGGAGGGAAAATGTTCTATGGTTTGGTGATGGGCAGCAAGTGGAGAGTTGATTGATTTCAACCTAAAGACGTCAGTTTGAATATGTCAAACAAATGTTTTCATGTTTCAGATGTCCTGGTTTCTCATCCTTGCTGGGTTGCCCACCTCCGCTGTGCCCTAGACAAGCTGTAAGCTACCAGAGCCTCATTTTCCTCAAAAGTGAAATGAATTACAATTTATCTGTCATACAGATTTCTTATAAGGTCTTGAAGTTTAACATATTTGAAGGCACTTTGAAAACTGCACAAACACAGATTTATTGTTGAGATAGATGCCCCA